>JBAIZL010000082.1:632500-660000 GCA_036971475.1 Prosapia bicincta | reverse complement strand
CCTGTCCTAGCGCTCTAGTAGCACTTACTTCAGGAAAGGTTATAATTAAAGCCCAAAGCTATAGCAGCGTGCATTATTTTGTGTCTTGCAACGCGACGTTACGAGAACCCTTGAGGTACCTTGCCCACTTGTGCCCTAGACTGGATGTGCCTGTCCTAGCGCTCTAGTAGCACTTACTTCAGGAAAGGTTATAATTAAAGCCCAAAGCTATAGCAGCGTGCATTATTTTGTGTCTTGCAACGCGACGTTACGAGAACCCTTGAGGTACCTTGCCCACTTGTGCCCTAGACTGGATGTGCCTGTCTTAGCGCTCTAGTAGCACTTACTTCAGGAACGGTTATAATTAAAGCCCAAAGCAATAGCAGCGTGCATTATTTTGTGTCTTGCAACGCGACGTTACGAGAACCCTTGAGGTACCTCGCCCACTTGTGCCCTAGACTGGATGTGCCTGTCCTAGCGCTCTAGTAGCACTTACTTCAGGAAAGGTTATAATTAAAGCCCAAAGCTATAGCAGCGTGCATTATTTTGTGTCTTGCAACGCGACGTTACGAGAACCCTTGAGGTACCTCGCCCACTTGTGCCCTAGACTGGATGTGCCTGTCCTAGCGCTCTAGTAGCACTTACTTCAGGAAAGGTTATAATTAAAGCCCAAAGCTATAGCAGCGTGCATTATTTTGTGTCTTGCAACGCGACGTTACGAGAACCCTTGAGGTACCTTGCCCACTTGTGCCCTAGACTGGATGTTCCTGTCTTAGCGCTCTAGTAGCACTTACTTCAGGAATGGTTATAATTAAAGCCCAAAGCTATAGCAGCGTGCATTATTTTGTGTCTTGCAACGCGACGTTACGAGAACCCTTGAGGTACCTCGCCCACTTGTGCCCTAGACTGGATGTGCCTGTCCTAGCGCTCTAGTAGCACTTACTTCAGGAAAGGTTACAATTAAAGCCCAAAGCTATAGCAGCGTGCATTATTTTGTGTCTTGCAGTGCGACGTTACGAGAACCCTTGAGGTACCTTGCCCACTTGTGCCCTAGACTGGATGTGCCTGTCCTAGCGCTCTAGTAGCACTTACTTCAGAAAAGGTTATAATTAAAGCCCAAAGCTATAGCAGCGTGCATTATTTTGTGTCTTGCAACGCGACGTTACGAGAACCCTTGAGGTACCTTGCCCACTTGTGTCCTAGACTGGATGTGCCTGTCTTAGCGCTCTAGTAGCACTTACTTCAGGAAAGGTTATAATTAAAGCCCAAAGCTATAGCAGCGTGCATTATTTTGTGTCTTGCAACGCGACGTTACGAGAACCCTTGAGGTACCTCGCCCACTTGTGCCCTAGACTGGATGTGCCTGTCCTAGCGCTCTAGTAGCACTTACTTCAGGAAAGGTTATAATTAAAGCCCAAAGCTATAGCAGCGTGCATTATTTTGTGTCTTGCAACGCGACGTTACGAGAACCCTTGAGGTACCTCGCCCACTTGTGTCCTAGACTGGATGTGCCTGTCCTAGCGCTCTAGTAGCACTTACTTCAGGAAAGGTTATAATTAAAGCCCAAAGCTATAGCAGCGTGCATTATTTTGTGTCTTGCAGCGCGACGTTACGAGAACCCTTGAGGTACCTTGCCCACTTGTGTCCTAGACTGGATGTGCCTGTCCTAGCGCTCTAGAAGCACTTACTTCAGGAAAGGTTATAATTAAAGCCCAAAGCTATAGCAGCGTGCATTATTTTGTGTCTTGCAACGCGACGTTACGAGAACCCTTGAGGTACCTTGCCCACTTGTGTCCTAGACTGGATGTGCCTGTCCTAGCGCTCTAGTAGCACTTACTTCAGGAAAGGTTATAATTAAAGCCCAAAGCAATAGCAGCGTGCATTATTTTGTGTCTTGCAGCGCGACGTTACGAGAACCCTTGAGGTACCTTGCCCACTTGTGCCCTAGGCTGGATGTGCCTGTCCTAGCGCTCTAGAAGCACTTACTTCAGGAAAGGTTATAATTAAAGCCCAAAGCAATAGCAGCGTGCATTATTTTGTGTCTTGCAGCGCGACGTTACGAGAACCCTTGAGGTACCTTGCCCACTTGTGCCCTAGACTGGATGTGCCTGTCCTAGCGCTCTAGTAGCACTTACTTCAGGAAAGGTTATAATTAAAGCCCAAAGCAATAGCAGCGTGCATTATTTTGTGTCTTGCAGCGCGACGTTACGAGAACCCTTGAGGTACCTTGCCCACTTGTGCCCTAGGCTGGATGTGCCTGTCTTAGCGCTCTAGTAGCACTTACTTCAGGAAAGGTTATAATTAAAGCCCAAAGCAATAGCAGCGTGCATTATTTTGTGTCTTGCAACGCGACGTTACGAGAACCCTTGAGGTACCTTGCCCACTTGTGCCCTAGACTGGATGTGCCTGTCCTAGCGCTCTAGTAGCACTTACTTCAGGAAAGGTTATAATTAAAGCCCAAAGCAATAGCAGCGTGCATTATTTTGTGTCTTGCAGCGCGACGTTACGAGAACCCTTGAGGTACCTTGCCCACTTGTGCCCTAGGCTGGATGTGCCTGTCTTAGCGCTCTAGTAGCACTTACTTCAGGAAAGGTTATAATTAAAGCCCAAAGCAATAGCAGCGTGCATTATTTTGTGTCTTGCAGCGCGACGTTACGAGAACCCTTGAGGTACCTTGCCCACTTGTGCCCTAGGCTGGATGTGCCTGTCTTAGCGCTCTAGTAGCACTTACTTCAGGAAAGGTTATAATTAAAGCCCAAAGCAATAGCAGCGTGCATTATTTTGTGTCTTGCAACGCGACGTTACGAGAACCCTTGAGGTACCTTGCCCACTTGTGCCCTAGACTGGATGTCCTAGCGCTCTAGTAGCACTTACTTCAGGAAAGGTTATAATTAAAGCCCAAAGCAATAGCAGCGTGCATTATTTTGTGTCTTGCAACGCGACGTTACGAGAACCCTTGAGGTACCTTGCCCACTTGTGCCCTAGACTGGATGTCCTAGCGCTCTAGTAGCACTTACTTCAGGAAAGGTTATAATTAAAGCCCAAAGCAATAGCAGCGTGCATTATTTTGTGTCTTGCAGCGCGACGTTACGAGAACCCTTGAGGTACCTTGCCCACTTGTGCCCTAGACTGGATGTGCCTGTCCTAGCGCTCTAGTAGCACTTACTTCAGGAAAGGTTATAATTAAAGCCCAAAGCTATAGCAGCGTGCATTATTTTGTGTCTTGCAACGCGACGTTACGAGAACCCTTGAGGTACCTTGCCCACTTGTGCCTAAGGCTGGATGTGCCTGTCTTAGCGCTCTAGTAGCACTTACTTCAGGAAAGGTTATAATTAAAGCCCAAAGCTATAGCAGCGTGCATTATTTTGTGTCTTGCAGCGCGACGTTACGAGAACCCTTGAGGTACCTTGCCCACTTGTGCCCTAGACTGGATGTCCTAGCGCTCTAGTAGCACTTACTTCAGGAAAGGTTATAATTAAAGCCCAAAGCAATAGCAGCGTGCATTATTTTGTGTCTTGCAGCGCGACGTTACGAGAACCCTTGAGGTACCTCGCCCACTTGTGCCCTAGACTGGATGTCCTAGCGCTCTAGTAGCACTTACTTCAGGAAAGGTTATAATTAAAGCCCAAAGCAATAGCAGCGTGCATTATTTTGTGTCTTGCAGCGCGACGTTACGAGAACCCTTGAGGTACCTTGCCCACTTGTGCCCTAGACTGGATGTGCCTGTCCTAGCGCTCTAGTAGCACTTACTTCAGGAAAGGTTATAATTAAAGCCCAAAGCTATAGCAGCGTGCATTATTTTGTGTCTTGCAACGCGACGTTACGAGAACCCTTGAGGTACCTTGCCCACTTGTGCCCTAGACTGGATGTGCCTGTCCTAGCGCTCTAGTAGCACTTACTTCAGGAAAGGTTATAATTAAAGCCCAAAGCAATAGCAGCGTGCATTATTTTGTGTCTTGCAACGCGACGTTACGAGAACCCTTGAGGTACCTTGCCCACTTGTGCCTAAGGCTGGATGTGCCTGTCTTAGCGCTCTAGTAGCACTTACTTCAGGAAAGGTTATAATTAAAGCCCAAAGCTATAGCAGCGTGCATTATTTTGTGTCTTGCAGCGCGACGTTACGAGAACCCTTGAGGTACCTTGCCCACTTGTGCCCTAGACTGGATGTCCTAGCGCTCTAGTAGCACTTACTTCAGGAAAGGTTATAATTAAAGCCCAAAGCAATAGCAGCGTGCATTATTTTGTGTCTTGCAGCGCGACGTTACGAGAACCCTTGAGGTACCTTGCCCACTTGTGCCCTAGGCTGGGTGTCCTAGCGCTCTAGTAGCACTTACTTCAGGAAAGGTTATAATTAAAGCCCAAAGCTATAGCAGCGTGCATTATTTTGTGTCTTGCAACGCGACGTTACGAGAACCCTTGAGGTACCTTGCCCACTTGTGCCCTAGACTGGATGTCCTAGCGCTCTAGTAGCACTTACTTCAGGAAAGGTTATAATTAAAGCCCAAAGCAATAGCAGCGTGCATTATTTTGTGTCTTGCAGCGCGACGTTACGAGAACCCTTGAGGTACCTTGCCCACTTGTGCCCTAGACTGGATGTGCCTGTCCTAGCGCTCTAGTAGCACTTACTTCAGGAAAGGTTATAATTAAAGCCCAAAGCTATAGCAGCGTGCATTATTTTGTGTCTTGCAGCGCGACGTTACGAGAACCCTTGAGGTACCTTGCCCACTTGTGCCCTAGACTGGATGTGCCTGTCCTAGCGCTCTAGTAGCACTTACTTCAGGAAAGGTTATAATTAAAGCCCAAAGCTATAGCAGCGTGCATTATTTTGTGTCTTGCAACGCGACGTTACGAGAACCCTTGAGGTACCTTGCCCACTTGTGCCCTAGACTGGATGTGCCTGTCCTAGCGCTCTAGTAGCACTTACTTCAGGAAAGGTTATAATTAAAGCCCAAAGCTATAGCAGCGTGCATTATTTTGTGTCTTGCAGCGCGACGTTACGAGAACCCTTGAGGTACCTTGCCCACTTGTGCCCTAGACTGGATGTGCCTGTCCTAGCGCTCTAGTAGCACTTACTTCAGGAAAGGTTATAATTAAAGCCCAAAGCTATAGCAGCGTGCATTATTTTGTGTCTTGCAGCGCGACGTTACGAGAACCCTTGAGGTACCTTGCCCACTTGTGCCCTAGACTGGATGTGCCTGTCCTAGCGCTCTAGTAGCACTTACTTCAGGAAAGGTTATAATTAAAGCCCAAAGCTATAGCTGCGTGCATTATTTTGTGTCTTGCAGCGCGACGTTACGAGAACCCTTGAGGTACCTTGCCCACTTGTGCCCTAGACTGGATGTGCCTGTCCTAGCGCTCTAGTAGCACTTACTTCAGGAAAGGTTATAATTAAAGCCCAAAGCTATAGCAGCGTGCATTATTTTGTGTCTTGCAGCGCGACGTTACGAGAACCCTTGAGGTACCTTGCCCACTTGTGCCCTAGACTGGATGTGCCTGTCCTAGCGCTCTAGTAGCACTTACTTCAGGAAAGGTTATAATTAAAGCCCAAAGCTATAGCAGCGTGCATTATTGTGTGTCTTGCAGCGCGACGTTACGAGAACCCTTGAGGTACCTTGCCCACTTGTGCCCTAGACTGGATGTCCCTGTCCTAGCGCTCTAGTAGCACTTACTTCAGGAAAGGTTATAATTAAAGCCCAAAGCTATAGCAGCGTGCATTATTTTGTGTCTTGCAGCGCGACGTTACGAGAACCCTTGAGGTACCTTGCCCACTTGTGCCCTAGACTGGATGTGCCTGTCCTAGCGCTCTAGTAGCACTTACTTCAGGAAAGGTTATAATTAAAGCCCAAAGCAATAGCAGCGTGCATTATTTTGTGTCTTGCAGCGCGACGTTACGAGAACCCTTGAGGTACCTTGCCCACTTGTGCCCTAGACTGGATGTGCCTGTCCTAGCGCTCTAGTAGCACTTACTTCAGGAAAGGTTATAATTAAAGCCCAAAGCTATAGCAGCGTGCATTATTTTGTGTCTTGCAGCGCGACGTTACGAGAACCCTTGAGGTACCTTGCCCACTTGTGCCTAAGGCTGGATGTGCCTGTCTTAGCGCTCTAGTAGCACTTACTTCAGGAAAGGTTATAATTAAAGCCCAAAGCTATAGCAGCGTGCATTATTTTGTGTCTTGCAGCGCGACGTTACGAGAACCCTTGAGGTACCTTGCCCACTTGTGCCCTAGACTGGATGTGCCTGTCCTAGCGCTCTAGTAGCACTTACTTCAGGAACGGTTATAATTAAAGCCCAAAGCTATAGCAGCGTGCATTATTTTGTGTCTTGCAGCGCGACGTTACGAGAACCCTTGAGGTACCTTGCCCACTTGTGCCCTAGACTGGATGTGCCTGTCCTAGCGCTCTAGTAGCACTTACTTCAGGAACGGTTATAATTAAAGCCCAAAGCTATAGCAGCGTGCATTATTTTGTGTCTTGCAGCGCGACGTTACGAGAACCCTTGAGGTACCTTGCCCACTTGTGCCCTAGACTGGATGTGCCTGTCCTAGCGCTCTAGTAGCACTTACTTCAGGAACGGTTATAATTAAAGCCCAAAGCTATAGCAGCGTGCATTATTTTGTGTCTTGCAGCGCGACGTTACGAGAACCCTTGAGGTACCTTGCCCACTTGTGCCCTAGACTGGATGTGCCTGTCTTAGCGCTCTAGTAGCACTTACTTCAGGAAAGGTTATAATTACAGCCCAAAGCTATAGCAGCGTGCATTATTTTGTGTCTTGCAGCGCGACGTTACGAGAACCCTTGAGGTACCTTGCCCACTTGTGCCCTAGGCTGGATGTGCCTGTCTTAGCGCTCTAGTAGCACTTACTTCAGGAAAGGTTATAATTAAAGCCCAAAGCTATAGCAGCGTGCATTATTTTGTGTCTTGCAGCGCGACGTTACGAGAACCCTTGAGGTACCTTGCCCACTTGTGCCCTAGGCTGGATGTGCCTGTCCTAGCGCTCTAGTAGCACTTACTTCAGGAAAGGTTATAATTAAAGCCCAAAGCTATAGCAGCGTGCATTATTTTGTGTCTTGCAGCGCGACGTTACGAGAACCCTTGAGGTACCTTGCCCACTTGTGCCCTAGACTGGATGTGCCTGTCCTAGCGCTCTAGTAGCACTTACTTCAGGAAAGGTTATAATTAAAGCCCAAAGCTATAGCAGCGTGCATTATTTTGTGTCTTGCAACGCGACGTTACGAGAACCCTTGAGGTACCTTGCCCACTTGTGCCCTAGACTGGATGTGTCTGTCCTAGCGCTCTAGTAGCACTTACTTCAGGAAAGGTTATAATTAAAGCCCAAAGCTATAGCAGCGTGCATTATTTTGTGTCTTGCAACGCGACGTTACGAGAACCCTTGAGGTACCTTGCCCACTTGTGCCCTAGACTGGATGTGTCTGTCCTAGCGCTCTAGTAGCACTTACTTCAGGAAAGGTTATAATTAAAGCCCAAAGCTATAGCAGCGTGCATTATTTTGTGTCTTGCAACGCGACGTTACGAGAACCCTTGAGGTACCTTGCCCACTTGTGCCCTAGACTGGATGTCCTAGCGCTCTAGTAGCACTTACTTCAGGAAAGGTTATAATTAAAGCCCAAAGCTATAGCAGCGTGCATTATTTTGTGTCTTGCAGCGCGACGTTACGAGAACCCTTGAGGTACCTTGCCCACTTGTGCCCTAGACTGGATGTCCTAGCGCTCTAGTAGCACTTACTTCAGGAAAGGTTATAATTAAAGCCCAAAGCTATAGCAGCGTGCATTATTTTGTGTCTTGCAGCGCGACGTTACGAGAACCCTTGAGGTACCTTGCCCACTTGTGCCCTAGACTGGATGTGCCTGTCCTAGCGCTCTAGTAGCACTTACTTCAGGAAAGGTTATAATTAAAGCCCAAAGCTATAGCAGCGTGCATTATTTTGTGTCTTGCAGCGCGACGTTACGAGAACCCTTGAGGTACCTTGCCCACTTGTGCCCTAGACTGGATGTGCCTGTCCTAGCGCTCTAGTAGCACTTACTTCAGGAAAGGTTATAATTAAAGCCCAAAGCTATAGCAGCGTGCATTATTTTGTGTCTTGCAGCGCGACGTTACGAGAACCCTTGAGGTACCTTGCCCACTTGTGCCCTAGACTGGGTGTCCTAGCGCTCTAGTAGCACTTACTTCAGGAAAGGTTATAATTAAAGCCCAAAGCTATAGCAGCGTGCATTATTTTGTGTCTTGCAACGCGACGTTACGAGAACCCTTGAGGTACCTTGCCCACTTGTGCCCTAGACTGGATGTGCCTGTCCTAGCGCTCTAGTAGCACTTACTTCAGGAAAGGTTATAATTAAAGCCCAAAGCTATAGCAGCGTGCATTATTTTGTGTCTTGCAGCGCGACGTTACGAGAACCCTTGAGGTACCTTGCCCACTTGTGCCCTAGACTGGATGTGCCTGTCCTAGCGCTCTAGTAGCACTTACTTCAGGAAAGGTTATAATTAAAGCCCAAAGCTATAGCAGCGTGCATTATTTTGTGTCTTGCAGCGCGACGTTACGAGAACCCTTGAGGTACCTTGCCCACTTGTGCCCTAGACTGGATGTGCCTGTCCTAGCGCTCTAGTAGCACTTACTTCAGGAAAGGTTATAATTAAAGCCCAAAGCTATAGCAGCGTGCATTATTTTGTGTCTTGCAGCGCGACGTTACGAGAACCCTTGAGGTACCTTGCCCACTTGTGCCCTAGACTGGATGTGCCTGTCCTAGCGCTCTAGTAGCACTTACTTCAGGAAAGGTTATAATTAAAGCCCAAAGCTATAGCAGCGTGCATTATTTTGTGTCTTGCAACGCGACGTTACGAGAACCCTTGAGGTACCTTGCCCACTTGTGCCCTAGACTGGATGTGCCTGTCCTAGCGCTCTAGTAGCACTTACTTCAGGAAAGGTTATAATTAAAGCCCAAAGCTATAGCAGCGTGCATTATTTTGTGTCTTGCAACGCGACGTTACGAGAACCCTTGAGGTACCTTGCCCACTTGTGCCCTAGACTGGATGGCCTGTCCTAGCGCTCTAGTAGCACTTACTTCAGGAAAGGTTATAATTAAAGCCCAAAGCTATAGCAGCGTGCATTATTTTGTGTCTTGCAGCGCGACGTTACGAGAACCCTTGAGGTACCTTGCCCACTTGTGCCCTAGACTGGATGTGTCTGTCCTAGCGCTCTAGTAGCACTTACTTCAGGAAAGGTTATAATTAAAGCCCAAAGCAATAGCAGCGTGCATTATTTTGTGTCTTGCAACGCGACGTTACGAGAACCCTTGAGGTACCTTGTCCACTTGTGCCCTAGACTGGATGTGCCTGTCTTAGCGCTCTAGTAGCACTTACTTCAGGAAAGGTTATAATTAAAGCCCAAAGCTATAGCAGCGTGCATTATTTTGTGTCTTGCAGCGCGACGTTACGAGAACCCTTGAGGTACCTTGCCCACTTGTGCCCTAGACTGGATATGCCTGTCTTAGCGCTCTAGTAGCACTTACTTCAGGAAAGGTTATAATTACAGCCCAAAGCTATAGCAGCGTGCATTATTTTGTGTCTTGCAACGCGACGTTACGAGAACCCTTGAGGTACCTTGCCCACTTGTGCCCTAGACTGGATATGCCTGTCTTAGCGCTCTAGTAGCACTTACTTCAGGAAAGGTTATAATTACAGCCCAAAGCTATAGCAGCGTGCATTATTTTGTGTCTTGGAACGCGACGTTACGAGAACCCTTGAGGTACCTTGCCCACTTGTGCCCTAGACTGGATGTGCCTGTCCTAGCGCTCTAGTAGCACTTACTTCAGGAAAGGTTATAATTAAAGCCCAAAGCTATAGCAGCGTGCATTATTTTGTGTCTTGCAACGCGACGTTACGAGAACCCTTGAGGTACCTTGCCCACTTGTGTCCTAGACTGGATGTGCCTGTCTTAGCGCTCTAGTAGCACTTACTTCAGGAAAGGTTATAATTAAAGCCCAAAGCTATAGCAGCGTGCATTATTTTGTGTCTTGCAGCGCGACGTTACGAGAACCCTTGAGGTACCTTGCCCACTTGTGCCCTAGACTGGATGTGCCTGTCCTAGCGCTCTAGTAGCACTTACTTCAGGAAAGGTTATAATTAAAGCCCAAAGCTATAGCAGCGTGCATTATTTTGTGTCTTGCAACGCGACGTTACGAGAACCCTTGAGGTACCTTGCCCACTTGTGCCCTAGACTGGATGTGCCTGTCTTAGCGCTCTAGTAGCACTTACTTCAGGAAAGGTTATAATTAAAGCCCAAAGCTATAGCAGCGTGCATTATTTTGTGTCTTGCAGCGCGACGTTACGAGAACCCTTGAGGTACCTTGCCCACTTGTGCCCTAGACTGGATGTGCCTGTCTTAGCGCTCTAGTAGCACTTACTTCAGGAAAGGTTATAATTAAAGACCAAAGCTATAGCAGCGTGCATTACTTTGTGTCTTGCAGCGCGACGTTACGAGAACCCTTGAGGTACCTTGCCCACTTGTGCCCTAGACTGGATGTGCCTGTCTTAGCGCTCTAGTAGCACTTACTTCAGGAAAGGTTATAATTAAAGCCCAAAGCTATAGCAGCGTGCATTATTTTGTGTCTTGCAACGCGACGTTACGAGAACCCTTGAGGTACCTTGCCCACTTGTGCCCTAGACTGGATGTGCCTGTCCTAGCGCTCTAGTAGCACTTACTTCAGGAAAGGTTATAATTAAAGCCCAAAGCTATAGCAGCGTGCATTATTTTGTGTCTTGCAACGCGACGTTACGAGAACCCTTGAGGTACCTTGCCCACTTGTGTCCTAGACTGGATGTGCCTGTCTTAGCGCTCTAGTAGCACTTACTTCAGGAAAGGTTATAATTAAAGCCCAAAGCTATAGCAGCGTGCATTATTTTGTGTCTTGCAGCGCGACGTTACGAGAACCCTTGAGGTACCTTGCCCACTTGTGCCCTAGACTGGATGTGCCTGTCCTAGCGCTCTAGTAGCACTTACTTCAGGAAAGGTTATAATTAAAGCCCAAAGCTATAGCAGCGTGCATTATTTTGTGTCTTGCAGCGCGACGTTACGAGAACCCTTGAGGTACCTTGCCCACTTGTGCCCTAGACTGGATGTGCCTGTCCTAGCGCTCTAGTAGCACTTACTTCAGGAAAGGTTATAATTAAAGCCCAAAGCAATAGCAGCGTGCATTATATTGTGTCTTGCAGCGCGACGTTACGAGAACCCTTGAGGTACCTTGCCCACTTGTGCCCTAGGCTGGATGTGCCTGTCCTAGCGCTCTAGTAGCACTTACTTCAGGAAAGGTTATAATTAAAGCCCAAAGCAATAGCAGCGTGCATTATATTGTGTCTTGCAGCGCGACGTTACGAGAACCCTTGAGGTACCTCGCCCACTTGTGCCCTAGGCTGGATGTCCTAGCGCTCTAGTAGCACTTACTTCAGGAAAGGTTATAATTAAAGCCCAAAGCTATAGCAGCGTGCATTATTTTGTGTCTTACAGCGCGACGTTACGAGAACCCTTGAGGTACCTTGCCCACTTGTGCCCTAGACTGGATGTGCCTGTCTTAGCGCTCTAGTAGCACTTACTTCAGGAAAGGTTATAATTAAAGCCCAAAGCTATAGCAGCGTGCATTATTTTGTGTCTTGCAGCGCGACGTTACGAGAACCCTTGAGGTACCTTGCCCACTTGTGCCCTAGGCTGGATGTCCTAGCGCTCTAGTAGCACTTACTTCAGGAAAGGTTATAATTAAAGCCCAAAGCTATAGCAGCGTGCATTATTTTGTGTCTTACAGCGCGACGTTACGAGAACCCTTGAGGTACCTTGCCCACTTCTGTCCTAGACTGGATGTGCCTGTCTTAGCGCTCTAGTAGCACTTACTTCAGGAAAGGTTATAATTAAAGCCCAAAGCTATAGCAGCGTGCATTATTTTGTGTCTTGCAGCGCGACGTTACGAGAACCCTTGAGGTACCTTGCCCACTTGTGCCCTAGGCTGGATGTCCTAGCGCTCTAGTAGCACTTACTTCAGGAAAGGTTATAATTAAAGCCCAAAGCTATAGCAGCGTGCATTATTTTGTGTCTTGCAGCGCGACGTTACGAGAACCCTTGAGGTACCTCGCCCACTTTTGCCCTAGACTGGATGTCCTAGCGCTCTAGTAGCACTTACTTCAGGAAAGGTTATAATTAAAGCCCAAAGCTATAGCAGCGTGCATTATTTTGTGTCTTGCAGCGCGACGTTACGAGAACCCTTGAGGTACCTTGCCCACTTGTGCCCTAGACTGGATGTGCCTGTCTTAGCGCTCTAGTAGCACTTACTTCAGGAAAGGTTATAATTAAAGCCCAAAGCTATAGCAGCGTGCATTATTTTGTGTCTTGCAGCGCGACGTTACGAGAACCCTTGAGGTACCTTGCCCACTTGTGCCCTAGGCTGGATGTCCTAGCGCTCTAGTAGCACTTACTTCAGGAAAGGTTATAATTAAAGCCCAAAGCTATAGCAGCGTGCATTATTTTGTGTCTTGCAGCGCGACGTTACGAGAACCCTTGAGGTACCTTGCCCACTTGTGCCCTAGGCTGGATGTCCTAGCGCTCTAGTAGCACTTACTTCAGGAAAGGTTATAATTAAAGCCCAAAGCTATAGCAGCGTGCATTATTTTGTGTCTTGCAGCGCGACGTTACGAGAACCCTTGAGGTACCTTGCCCACTTGTGCCCTAGACTGGATGTGCCTGTCCTAGCGCTCTAGTAGCACTTACTTCAGGAAAGGTTATAATTAAAGCCCAAAGCTATAGCAGCGTGCATTATTTTGTGTCTTACAGCGCGACGTTACGAGAACCCTTGAGGTACCTTGCCCACTTGTGTCCTAGACTGGATGTGCCTGTCTTAGCGCTCTAGTAGCACTTACTTCAGGAAAGGTTATAATTAAAGCCCAAAGCTATAGCAGCGTGCATTATTTTGTGTCTTGCAACGCGACGTTACGAGAACCCTTGAGGTACCTTGCCCACTTGTGCCCTAGACTGGATGTGTCTGTCCTAGCGCTCTAGTAGCACTTACTTCAGGAAAGGTTATAATTAAAGCCCAAAGCAATAGCAGCGTGCATTATTTTGTGTCTTACAGCGCGACGTTACGAGAACCCTTGAGGTACCTTGCCCACTTGTGCCCTAGACTGGATGTGCCTGTCCTAGCGCTCTAGTAGCACTTACTTCAGGAAAGGTTATAATTAAAGCCCAAAGCTATAGCAGCGTGCATTATTTTGTGTCTTGCAGCGCGACGTTACGAGAACCCTTGAGGTACCTTGCCCACTTGTGCCCTAGACTGGATGTGCCTGTCCTAGCGCTCTAGTAGCACTTACTTCAGGAAAGGTTATAATTAAAGCCCAAAGCTATAGCAGCGTGCATTATTTTGTGTCTTGCAACGCGACGTTACGAGAACCCTTGAGGTACCTTGCCCACTTGTGCCCTAGACTGGATGTGCCTGTCCTAGCGCTCTAGTAGCACTTACTTCAGGAAAGGTTATAATTAAAGCCCAAAGCTATAGCAGCGTGCATTATTTTGTGTCTTGCAACGCGACGTTACGAGAACCCTTGAGGTACCTTGCCCACTTGTGCCCTAGACTGGATGTGCCTGTCCTAGCGCTCTAGTAGCACTTACTTCAGGAAAGGTTATAATTAAAGCCCAAAGCTATAGCAGCGTGCATTATTTTGTGTCTTGCAGCGCGACGTTACGAGAACCCTTGAGGTACCTTGCCCACTTGTGCCCTAGACTGGATGTGCCTGTCCTAGCGCTCTAGTAGCACTTACTTCAGGAAAGGTTATAATTAAAGCCCAAAGCAATAGCAGCGTGCATTATTTTGTGTCTTGCAGCGCGACGTTACGAGAACCCTTGAGGTACCTTGCCCACTTGTGCCCTAGACTGGATGTGCCTGTCCTAGCGCTCTAGTAGCACTTACTTCAGGAAAGGTTATAATTAAAGCCCAAAGCTATAGCAGCGTGCATTATTTTGTGTCTTGCAGCGCGACGTTACGAGAACCCTTGAGGTACCTTGCCCACTTGTGCCCTAGACTGGATGTGCCTGTCCTAGCGCTCTAGTAGCACTTACTTCAGGAAAGGTTATAATTAAAGCCCAAAGCAATAGCAGCGTGCATTATATTGTGTCTTGCAGCGCGACGTTACGAGAACCCTTGAGGTACCTTGCCCACTTGTGCCCTAGGCTGGATGTGCCTGTCCTAGCGCTCTAGTAGCACTTACTTCAGGAAAGGTTATAATTAAAGCCCAAAGCAATAGCAGCGTGCATTATATTGTGTCTTGCAGCGCGACGTTACGAGAACCCTTGAGGTACCTCGCCCACTTGTGCCCTAGGCTGGATGTCCTAGCGCTCTAGTAGCACTTACTTCAGGAAAGGTTATAATTAAAGCCCAAAGCTATAGCAGCGTGCATTATTTTGTGTCTTACAGCGCGACGTTACGAGAACCCTTGAGGTACCTTGCCCACTTGTGCCCTAGACTGGATGTGCCTGTCTTAGCGCTCTAGTAGCACTTACTTCAGGAAAGGTTATAATTAAAGCCCAAAGCTATAGCAGCGTGCATTATTTTGTGTCTTGCAGCGCGACGTTACGAGAACCCTTGAGGTACCTTGCCCACTTGTGCCCTAGGCTGGATGTCCTAGCGCTCTAGTAGCACTTACTTCAGGAAAGGTTATAATTAAAGCCCAAAGCTATAGCAGCGTGCATTATTTTGTGTCTTACAGCGCGACGTTACGAGAACCCTTGAGGTACCTTGCCCACTTGTGTCCTAGACTGGATGTGCCTGTCTTAGCGCTCTAGTAGCACTTACTTCAGGAAAGGTTATAATTAAAGCCCAAAGCTATAGCAGCGTGCATTATTTTGTGTCTTGCAGCGCGACGTTACGAGAACCCTTGAGGTACCTTGCCCACTTGTGCCCTAGGCTGGATGTCCTAGCGCTCTAGTAGCACTTACTTCAGGAAAGGTTATAATTAAAGCCCAAAGCTATAGCAGCGTGCATTATTTTGTGTCTTGCAGCGCGACGTTACGAGAACCCTTGAGGTACCTCGCCCACTTGTGCCCTAGACTGGATGTCCTAGCGCTCTAGTAGCACTTACTTCAGGAAAGGTTATAATTAAAGCCCAAAGCTATAGCAGCGTGCATTATTTTGTGTCTTGCAGCGCGACGTTACGAGAACCCTTGAGGTAGCTTGCCCACTTGTGCCCTAGGCTGGATGTCCTAGCGCTCTAGTAGCACTTACTTCAGGAAAGGTTATAATTAAAGCCCAAAGCTATAGCAGCGTGCATTATTTTGTGTCTTGCAGCGCGACGTTACGAGAACCCTTGAGGTACCTTGCCCACTTGTGCCCTAGACTGGATGTGCCTGTCCTAGCGCTCTAGTAGCACTTACTTCAGGAAAGGTTATAATTAAAGCCCAAAGCTATAGCAGCGTGCATTATTTTGTGTCTTACAGCGCGACGTTACGAGAACCCTTGAGGTACCTTGCCCACTTGTGTCCTAGACTGGATGTGCCTGTCTTAGCGCTCTAGTAGCACTTACTTCAGGAAAGGTTATAATTAAAGCCCAAAGCTATAGCAGCGTGCATTATTTTGTGTCTTGCAACGCGACGTTACGAGAACCCTTGAGGTACCTTGCCCACTTGTGCCCTAGACTGGATGTGTCTGTCCTAGCGCTCTAGTAGCACTTACTTCAGGAAAGGTTATAATTAAAGCCCAAAGCAATAGCAGCGTGCATTATTTTGTGTCTTACAGCGCGACGTTACGAGAACCCTTGAGGTACCTTGCCCACTTGTGCCCTAGACTGGATGTGCCTGTCCTAGCGCTCTAGTAGCACTTACTTCAGGAAAGGTTATAATTAAAGCCCAAAGCTATAGCAGCGTGCATTATTTTGTGTCTTGCAGCGCGACGTTACGAGAACCCTTGAGGTACCTTGCCCACTTGTGCCCTAGACTGGATGTGCCTGTCCTAGCGCTCTAGTAGCACTTACTTCAGGAAAGGTTATAATTAAAGCCCAAAGCTATAGCAGCGTGCATTATTTTGTGTCTTGCAACGCGACGTTACGAGAACCCTTGAGGTACCTTGCCCACTTGTGCCCTAGACTGGATGTGCCTGTCCTAGCGCTCTAGTAGCACTTACTTCAGGAAAGGTTATAATTAAAGCCCAAAGCTATAGCAGCGTGCATTATTTTGTGTCTTGCAACGCGACGTTACGAGAACCCTTGAGGTACCTTGCCCACTTGTGCCCTAGACTGGATGTGCCTGTCCTAGCGCTCTAGTAGCACTTACTTCAGGAAAGGTTATAATTAAAGCCCAAAGCTATAGCAGCGTGCATTATTTTGTGTCTTGCAGCGCGACGTTACGAGAACCCTTGAGGTACCTTGCCCACTTGTGCCCTAGACTGGATGTGCCTGTCCTAGCGCTCTAGTAGCACTTACTTCAGGAAAGGTTATAATTAAAGCCCAAAGCAATAGCAGCGTGCATTATTTTGTGTCTTGCAGCGCGACGTTACGAGAACCCTTGAGGTACCTTGCCCACTTGTGCCCTAGACTGGATGTGCCTGTCCTAGCGCTCTAGTAGCACTTACTTCAGGAAAGGTTATAATTAAAGCCCAAAGCTATAGCAGCGTGCATTATTTTGTGTCTTGCAGCGCGACGTTACGAGAACCCTTGAGGTACCTTGCCCACTTGTGCCCTAGACTGGATGTGCCTGTCCTAGCGCTCTAGTAGCACTTACTTCAGGAAAGGTTATAATTAAAGCCCAAAGCTATAGCAGCGTGCATTATTTTGTGTCTTGCAGCGCGACGTTACGAGAACCCTTGAGGTACCTTGCCCACTTGTGCCCTAGACTGGGTGTCCTAGCGCTCTAGTAGCACTTACTTCAGGAAAGGTTATAATTAAAGCCCAAAGCTATAGCAGCGTGCATTATTTTGTGTCTTGCAGCGCGACGTTACGAGAACCCTTGAGGTACCTTGCCCACTTGTGCCCTAGACTGGATGTGTCTGTCCTAGCGCTCTAGTAGCACTTACTTCAGGAAAGGTTATAATTAAAGCCCAAAGCTATAGCAGCGTGCATTATTTTGTGTCTTGCAACGCGACGTTACGAGAACCCTTGAGGTACCTTGCCCACTTGTGCCCTAGACTGGATGTGTCTGTCCTAGCGCTCTAGTAGCACTTACTTCAGGAAAGGTTATAATTAAAGCCCAAAGCAATAGCAGCGTGCATTATTTTGTGTCTTGCAGCGCGACGTTACGAGAACCCTTGAGGTACCTTGCCCACTTGTGCCCTAGACTGGGTGTCCTAGCGCTCTAGTAGCACTTACTTCAGGAAAGGTTATAATTAAAGCCCAAAGCTATAGCAGCGTGCATTATTTTGTGTCTTACAGCGCGACGTTACGAGAACCCTTGAGGTACCTTGCCCACTTGTGCCCTAGACTGGATGTGTCTGTCCTAGCGCTCTAGTAGCACTTACTTCAGGAAAGGTTATAATTAAAGCCCAAAGCTATAGCAGCGTGCATTATTTTGTGTCTTGCAACGCGACGTTACGAGAACCCTTGAGGTACCTTGCCCACTTGTGCCCTAGACTGGATGTGTCTGTCCTAGCGCTCTAGTAGCACTTACTTCAGGAAAGGTTATAATTAAAGCCCAAAGCAATAGCAGCGTGCATTATTTTGTGTCTTGCAGCGCGACGTTACGAGAACCCTTGAGGTACCTTGCCCACTTGTGCCCTAGACTGGGTGTCCTAGCGCTCTAGTAGCACTTACTTCAGGAAAGGTTATAATTAAAGCCCAAAGCTATAGCAGCGTGCATTATTTTGTGTCTTGCAACGCGACGTTACGAGAACCCTTGAGGTACCTTGCCCACTTGTGCCCTAGACTGGATGTGCCTGTCCTAGCGCTCTAGTAGCACTTACTTCAGGAAAGGTTATAATTAAAGCCCAAAGCAATAGCAGCGTGCATTATTTTGTGTCTTGCAACGCGACGTTACGAGAACCCTTGAGGTACCTTGCCCACTTGTGCCCTAGACTGGATGTGCCTGTCCTAGCGCTCTAGTAGCACTTACTTCAGGAAAGGTTATAATTAAAGCCCAAAGCAATAGCAGCGTGCATTATTTTGTGTCTTGCAACGCGACGTTACGAGAACCCTTGAGGTACCTCGCCCACTTGTGCCCTAGACTGGATGTGCCTGTCCTAGCGCTCTAGTAGCACTTACTTCAGGAAAGGTTATAATTAAAGCCCAAAGCAATAGCAGCGTGCATTATTTTGTGTCTTGCAGCGCGACGTTACGAGAACCCTTGAGGTACCTTGCCCACTTGTGCCCTAGACTGGATGTGCCTGTCCTAGCGCTCTAGTAGCACTTACTTCAGGAAAGGTTATAATTAAAGCCCAAAGCAATAGCAGCGTGCATTATTTTGTGTCTTGCAGCGCGACGTTACGAGAACCCTTGAGGTAGCTTGCCCACTTGTGCCCTAGGCTGGATGTCCTAGCGCTCTAGTAGCACTTACTTCAGGAAAGGTTATAATTAAAGCCCAAAGCAATAGCAGCGTGCATTATTTTGTGTCTTGCAGCGCGACGTTACGAGAACCCTTGAGGTACCTTGCCCACTTGTGTCCTAGACTGGATGTGCCTGTCTTAGCGCTCTAGTAGCACTTACTTCAGGAAAGGTTATAATTAAAGCCCAAAGCTATAGCAGCGTGCATTATTTTGTGTCTTACAGCGCGACGTTACGAGAACCCTTGAGGTACCTTGCCCACTTGTGCCCTAGACTGGATGTGCCTGTCCTAGCGCTCTAGTAGCACTTACTTCAGGAAAGGTTATAATTAAAGCCCAAAGCTATAGCAGCGTGCATTATTTTGTGTCTTACAGCGCGACGTTACGAGAACCCTTGAGGTACCTCGCCCACTTGTGCCCTAGACTGGATGTGCCTGTCCTAGCGCTCTAGTAGCACTTACTTCAGGAAAGGTTATAATTAAAGCCCAAAGCTATAGCAGCGTGCATTATTTTGTGTCTTGCAGCGCGACGTTACGAGAACCCTTGAGGTACCTTGCCCACTTGTGCCCTAGACTGGATGTGCCTGTCCTAGCGCTCTAGTAGCACTTACTTCAGGAAAGGTTATAATTAAAGCCCAAAGCTATAGCAGCGTGCATTATTTTGTGTCTTGCAACGCGACGTTACGAGAACCCTTGAGGTACCTTGCCCACTTGTGCCCTAGACTGGATGTGCCTGTCTTAGCGCTCTAGTAGCACTTACTTCAGGAAAGGTTATAATTAAAGCCCAAAGCTATAGCAGCGTGCATTATTTTGTGTCTTGCAGCGCGACGTTACGAGAACCCTTGAGGTAGCTTGCCCACTTGTGCCCTAGACTGGATGTGCCTGTCCTAGCGCTCTAGTAGCACTTACTTCAGGAAAGGTTATAATTAAAGCCCAAAGCTATAGCAGCGTGCATTATTTTGTGTCTTGCAGCGCGACGTTACGAGAACCCTTGAGGTACCTCGCCCACTTGTGCCCTAGGCTGGATGTCCTAGCGCTCTAGTAGCACTTACTTCAGGAAAGGTTATAATTAAAGCCCAAAGCTATAGCAGCGTGCATTATTTTGTGTCTTGCAGCGCGACGTTACGAGAACCCTTGAGGTACCTTGCCCACTTGTGCCCTAGGCTGGGTGTCCTAGCGCTCTAGTAGCACTTACTTCAGGAAAGGTTATAATTAAAGCCCAAAGCAATAGCAGCGTGCATTATTTTGTGTCTTGCAGCGCGACGTTACGAGAACCCTTGAGGTACCTTGCCCACTTGTGCCCTAGACTGGATGTGCCTGTCCTAGCGCTCTAGTAGCATTTACTTCAGGAAAGGTTATAATTAAAGCCCAAAGCTATAGCAGCGTGCATTATTTTGTGTCTTGCAACGCGACGTTACGAGAACCCTTGAGGTACCTTGCCCACTTGTGCCCTAGACTGGATGTGCCTGTCCTAGCGCTCTAGTAGCACTTACTTCAGGAAAGGTTATAATTAAAGCCCAAAGCTATAGCAGCGTGCATTATTTTGTGTCTTGCAACGCGACGTTACGAGAACCCTTGAGGTACCTTGCCCACTTGTGCCCTAGACTGGATGTGCCTGTCCTAGCGCTCTAGTAGCACTTACTTCAGGAAAGGTTATAATTAAAGCCCAAAGCTATAGCAGCGTGCATTATTTTGTGTCTTACAGCGCGACGTTACGAGAACCCTTGAGGTACCTTGCCCACTTGTGTCCTAGACTGGATGTGCCTGTCCTAGCGCTCTAGTAGCACTTACTTCAGGAAAGGTTATAATTAAAGCCCAAAGCTATAGCAGCGTGCATTATTTTGTGTCTTGCAGCGCGACGTTACGAGAACCCTTGAGGTACCTTGCCCACTTGTGCCCTAGGCTGGGTGTCCTAGCGCTCTAGTAGCACTTACTTCAGGAAAGGTTATAATTAAAGCCCAAAGCTATAGCAGCGTGCATTATTTTGTGTCTTGCAGCGCGACGTTACGAGAACCCTTGAGGTACCTTGCCCACTTGTGCCCTAGGCTGGGTGTCCTAGCGCTCTAGTAGCACTTACTTCAGGAAAGGTTATAATTAAAGCCCAAAGCTATAGCAGCGTGCATTATTTTGTGTCTTACAGCGCGACGTTACGAGAACCCTTGAGGTACCTTGCCCACTTGTGCCCTAGACTGGATGTGCCTGTCCTAGCGCTCTAGTAGCACTTACTTCAGGAAAGGTTATAATTAAAGCCCAAAGCAATAGCAGCGTGCATTATTTTGTGTCTTGCAACGCGACGTTACGAGAACCCTTGAGGTACCTTGCCCACTTGTGCCCTAGACTGGATGTGCCTGTCCTAGCGCTCTAGTAGCACTTACTTCAGGAAAGGTTATAATTAAAGCCCAAAGCAATAGCAGCGTGCATTATTTTGTGTCTTACAGCGCGACGTTACGAGAACCCTTGAGGTACCTTGCCCACTTGTGCCCTAGGCTGGATGTGCCTGTCTTAGCGCTCTAGTAGCACTTACTTCAGGAAAGGTTATAATTAAAGCCCAAAGCTATAGCAGCGTGCATTATTTTGTGTCTTACAGCGCGACGTTACGAGAACCCTTGAGGTACCTTGCCCACTTGTGCCCTAGACTGGATGTGCCTGTCCTAGCGCTCTAGTAGCACTTACTTCAGGAAAGGTTATAATTAAAGCCCAAAGCTATAGCAGCGTGCATTATTTTGTGTCTTGCAGCGCGACGTTACGAGAACCCTTGAGGTACCTTGCCCACTTGTGCCCTAGACTGGATGTGTCTGTCCTAGCGCTCTAGTAGCACTTACTTCAGGAAAGGTTATAATTAAAGCCCAAAGCTATAGCAGCGTGCATTATTTTGTGTCTTGCAGTGCGACGTTACGAGAACCCTTGAGGTACCTTGCCCACTTGTGCCCTAGACTGGATGTGCCTGTCCTAGCGCTCTAGTAGCACTTACTTCAGGAAAGGTTATAATTAAAGCCCAAAGCAATAGCAGCGTGCATTATTTTGTGTCTTACAGCGCGACGTTACGAGAACCCTTGAGGTACCTTTCCCACTTGTGCCCTAGACTGGATGTGCCTGTCTTAGCGCTCTAGTAGCACTTACTTCAGGAAAGGTTATAATTAAAGCCCAAAGCTATAGCAGCGTGCATTATTTTGTGTCTTGCAACGCGACGTTACGAGAACCCTTGAGGTACCTTGCCCACTTGTGCCCTAGACTGGATGTGCCTGTCTTAGCGCTCTAGTAGCACTTACTTCAGGAAAGGTTATAATTAAAGCCCAAAGCTATAGCAGCGTGCATTATTTTGTGTCTTGCAACGCGACGTTACGAGAACCCTTGAGGTACCTTGCCCACTTGTGCCCTAGACTGGATGTGCCTGTCTTAGCGCTCTAGTAGCACTTACTTCAGGAAAGGTTATAATTAAAGCCCAAAGCTATAGCAGCGTGCATTATTTTGTGTCTTGCAGCGCGACGTTACGAGAACCCTTGAGGTACCTTGCCCACTTGTGCCCTAGACTGGATGTGCCTGTCCTAGCGCTCTAGTAGCACTTACTTCAGGAAAGGTTATAATTAAAGCCCAAAGCTATAGCAGCGTGCATTATTTTGTGTCTTGCAGCGCGACGTTACGAGAACCCTTGAGGTACCTTGCCCACTTGTGCCCTAGACTGGATGTGCCTGTCTTAGCGCTCTAGTAGCACTTACTTCAGGAAAGGTTATAATTAAAGCCCAAAGCTATAGCAGCGTGCATTATTTTGTGTCTTGCAGCGCGACGTTACGAGAACCCTTGAGGTACCTTGCCCACTTGTGCCCTAGACTGGATGTGCCTGTCTTAGCGCTCTAGTAGCACTTACTTCAGGAAAGGTTATAATTAAAGCCCAAAGCTATAGCAGCGTGCATTATTTTGTGTCTTGCAACGCGACGTTACGAGAACCCTTGAGGTACCTTGCCCACTTGTGCCCTAGACTGGATGTGCCTGTCCTAGCGCTCTAGTAGCACTTACTTCAGGAAAGGTTATAATTAAAGCCCAAAGCTATAGCAGCGTGCATTATTTTGTGTCTTGCAGCGCGACGTTACGAGAACCCTTGAGGTACCTTGCCCACTTGTGCCCTAGACTGGATGTGCCTGTCCTAGCGCTCTAGTAGCACTTACTTCAGGAAAGGTTATAATTAAAGCCCAAAGCTATAGCTGCGTGCATTATTTTGTGACTTGCAGCGCGACGTTACGAGAACCCTTGAGGTACCTTGCCCACTTGTGCCCTAGACTGGATGTGCCTGTCTTAGCGCTCTAGTAGCACTTACTTCAGGAAAGGTTATAATTAAAGCCCAAAGCTATAGCAGCGTGCATTATTTTGTGTCTTGCAGCGCGACGTTACGAGAACCCTTGAGGTACCTTGCCCACTTGTGCCCTAGACTGGATGTGCCTGTCTTAGCGCTCTAGTAGCACTTACTTCAGGAAAGGTTATAATTAAAGCCCAAAGCTATAGCAGCGTGCATTATTTTGTGTCTTGCAGCGCGACGTTACGAGAACCCTTGAGGTACCTTGCCCACTTGTGCCCTAGACTGGATGTGCCTGTCCTAGCGCTCTAGTAGCACTTACTTCAGGAAAGGTTATAATTAAAGCCCAAAGCTATAGCAGCGTGCATTATTTTGTGTCTTGCAACGCGACGTTACGAGAACCCTTGAGGTTCCTTGCCCACTTGTGCCCTAGACTGGATGTGCCTGTCCTAGCGCTCTAGTAGCACTTACTTCAGGAAAGGTTATAATTAAAGCCCAAAGCTATAGCAGCGTGCATTATTTTGTGTCTTGCAGCGCGACGTTACGAGAACCCTTGAGGTACCTTGCCCACTTGTGCCCTAGCTTGGATGTGCCTGTCTTAGCGCTCTAGTAGCACTTACTTCAGGAAAGGTTATAATTAAAGCCCAAAGCTATAGCAGCGTGCATTATTTTGTGTCTTGCAACGCGACGTTACGAGAACCCTTGAGGTTCCTTGCCCACTTGTGCCCTAGACTGGATGTGCCTGTCCTAGCGCTCTAGTAGCACTTACTTCAGGAAAGGTTATAATTAAAGCCCAAAGCTATAGCAGCGTGCATTATTTTGTGTCTTGCAGCGCGACGTTACGAGAACCCTTGAGGTACCTTGCCCACTTGTGCCCTAGACTGGATGTGCCTGTCTTAGCGCTCTAGTAGCACTTACTTCAGGAAAGGTTATAATTAAAGCCCAAAGCTATAGCAGCGTGCATTATTTTGTGTCTTGCAACGCGACGTTACGAGAACCCTTGAGGTACCTTGCCCACTTGTGCATTAGACTGGATGTGCCTGTCCTAGCGCTCTAGTAGCACATACTTCAGGAAAGGTTATAAATAAAGCCCAAAGCTATAGCAGCGTGCATTATTTTGTGTCTTGCAGCGCGACGTTACGAGAACCCTTGAGGTACCTTGCCCACTTGTGCCCTAGACTGGATGTGCCTGTCCTAGCGCTCTAGTAGCACTTACTTCAGGAAAGGTTATAATTAAAGCCCAAAGCTATAGCAGCGTGCATTATTTTGTGTCTTGCAACGCGACGTTACGAGAACCCTTGAGGTACCTTGCCCACTTGTGTCCTAGACTGGATGTGCCTGTCCTAGCGCTCTAGTAGCACTTACTTCAGGAAAGGTTATAATTAAAGCCCAAAGCTATAGCAGCGTGCATTATTTTGTGTCTTGCAGCGCGACGTTACGAGAACCCTTGAGGTACCTTGCCCACTTGTGCCCTAGACTGGATGTGCCTGTCCTAGCGCTCTAGTAGCACTTACTTCAGGAAAGGTTATAATTAAAGCCCAAAGCTATAGCAGCGTGCATTATTTTGTGTCTTGCAGCGCGACGTTACGAGAACCCTTGAGGTACCTTGCCCACTTGTGCCCTAGACTGGATGTGCCTGTCCTAGCGCTCTAGTAGCACTTACTTCAGGAAAGGTTATAATTAAAGCCCAAAGCTATAGCAGCGTGCATTATTTTGTGTCTTGCAGCGCGACGTTACGAGAACCCTTGAGGTACCTTGCCCACTTGTGCCCTAGACTGGATGTGCCTGTCCTAGCGCTCTAGTAGCACTTACTTCAGGAAAGGTTATAATTAAAGCCCAAAGCTATAGCAGCGTGCATTATTTTGTGTCTTGCAGCGCGACGTTACGAGAACCCTTGAGGTACCTTGCCCACTTGTGCCCTAGACTGGATGTGCCTGTCTTAGCGCTCTAGTAGCACTTACTTCAGGAAAGGTTATAATTAAAGCCCAAAGCTATAGCAGCGTGCATTACTTTGTGTCTTGCAGCGCGACGTTACGAGAACCCTTGAGGTACCTTGCCCACTTGTGCCCTAGACTGGATGTGCCTGTCTTAGCGCTCTAGTAGCACTTACTTCAGGAAAGGTTATAATTAAAGCCCAAAGCTATAGCAGCGTGCATTATTTTGTGTCTTGCAGCGCGACGTTACGAGAACCCTTGAGGTACCTTGCCCACTTGTGCCCTAGACTGGATGTGCCTGTCCTAGCGCTCTAGTAGCACTTACTTCAGGAAAGGTTATAATTAAAGCCCAAAGCTATAGCAGCGTGCATTATTTTGTGTCTTGCAGCGCGACGTTACGAGAACCCTTGAGGTACCTTGCCCACTTGTGCCCTAGACTGGATGTGCCTGTCCTAGCGCTCTAGTAGCACTTACTTCAGGAAAGGTTATAATTAAAGCCCAAAGCTATAGCAGCGTGCATTATTTTGTGTCTTGCAGCGCGACGTTACGAGAACCCTTGAGGTACCTTGCCCACTTGTGCCCTAGACTGGATGTGCCTGTCCTAGCGCTCTAGTAGCACTTACTTCAGGAAAGGTTATAATTAAAGCCCAAAGCTATAGCAGCGTGCATTATTTTGTGTCTTGCAGCGCGACGTTACGAGAACCCTTGAGGTACCTTGCCCACTTGTGCCCTAGACTGGATGTGCCTGTCTTAGCGCTCTAGTAGCACTTACTTCAGGAAAGGTTATAATTAAAGCCCAAAGCTATAGCAGCGTGCATTACTTTGTGTCTTGCAGCGCGACGTTACGAGAACCCTTGAGTTACCTTGCCCACTTGTGCCCTAGACTGGATGTGCCTGTCTTAGCGCTCTAGTAGCACTTACTTCAGGAAAGGTTATAATTAAAGCCCAAAGCTATAGCAGCGTGCATTATTTTGTGTCTTGCAGCGCGACGTTACGAGAACCCTTGAGGTACCTTGCCCACTTGTGCCCTAGACTGGATGTGCCTGTCTTAGCGCTCTAGTAGCACTTACTTCAGGAAAGGTTATAATTAAAGCCCAAAGCTATAGCAGCGTGCATTATTTTGTGTCTTGCAGCGCGACGTTACGAGAACCCTTGAGGTACCTTGCCCACTTGTGCCCTAGACTGGATGTGCCTGTCTTAGCGCTCTAGTAGCACTTACTTCAGGAAAGGTTATAATTAAAGCCCAAAGCTATAGCAGCGTGCATTATTTTGTGTCTTGCAGCGTGACGTTACGAGAACCCTTGAGGTACCTTGCCCACTTGTGCCCTAGACTGGATGTGCCTGTCTTAGCGCTCTAGTAGCACTTACTTCAGGAAAGGTTATAATTAAAGCCCAAAGCTATAGCAGCGTGCATTACTTTGTGTCTTGCAGCGCGACGTTACGAGAACCCTTGAGGTACCTTGCCCACTTGTGCCCTAGACTGGATGTGCCTGTCTTAGCGCTCTAGTAGCACTTACTTCAGGAAAGGTTATAATTAAAGCCCAAAGCTATAGCAGCGTGCATTATTTTGTGTCTTGCAGCGCGACGTTACGAGAACCCTTGAGGTACCTTGCCCACTTGTGCCCTAGACTGGATGTGCCTGTCTTAGCGCTCTAGTAGCACTTACTTCAGGAAAGGTTATAATTAAAGCCCAAAGCTATAGCAGCGTGCATTATTTTGTGTCTTGCAGCGCGACGTTACGAGAACCCTTGAGGTACCTTGCCCACTTGTGCCCTAGACTGGATGTGCCTGTCCTAGCGCTCTAGTAGCACTTACTTCAGGAAAGGTTATAATTAAAGCCCAAAGCTATAGCAGCGTGCATTATTTTGTGTCTTGCAACGCGACGTTACGAGAACCCTTGAGGTACCTTGCCCACTTGTGCCCTAGACTGGATGTGCCTGTCCTAGCGCTCTAGTAGCACTTACTTCAGGAAAGGTTATAATTAAAGCCCAAAGCTATAGCAGCGTGCATTATTTTGTGTCTTGCAACGCGACGTTACGAGAACCCTTGAGGTACCTTGCCCACTTGTGCCCTAGACTGGATGTGTCTGTCCTAGCGCTCTAGTAGCACTTACTTCAGGAAAGGTTATAATTAAAGCCCAAAGCTATAGCAGCGTGCATTATTTTGTGTCTTGCAACGCGACGTTACGAGAACCCTTGAGGTACCTTGCCCACTTGTGCCCTAGACTGGATGTGCCTGTCCTAGCGCTCTAGTAGCACTTACTTCAGGAAAGGTTATAATTAAAGCCCAAAGCTATAGCAGCGTGCATTATTTTGTGTCTTGCAACGCGACGTTACGAGAACCCTTGAGGTACCTTGCCCACTTGTGCCCTAGACTGGATGTGTCTGTCCTAGCGCTCTAGTAGCACTTACTTCAGGAAAGGTTATAATTAAAGCCCAAAGCTATAGCAGCGTGCATTATTTTGTGTCTTGCAGCGCGACGTTACGAGAACCCTTGAGGTACCTTGCCCACTTGTGCCCTAGACTGGATGTGCCTGTCCTAGCGCTCTAGTAGCACTTACTTCAGGAAAGGTTATAATTAAAGCCCAAAGCTATAGCAGCGTGCATTATTTTGTGTCTTGCAGCGCGACGTTACGAGAACCCTTGAGGTACCTTGCCCACTTGTGCCCTAGACTGGATGTGTCTGTCCTAGCGCTCTAGTAGCACTTACTTCAGGAAAGGTTATAATTAAAGCCCAAAGCTATAGCAGCGTGCATTATTTTGTGTCTTGCAACGCGACGTTACGAGAACCC
>JBAIZL010000082.1:537500-630000 GCA_036971475.1 Prosapia bicincta | reverse complement strand
GCAAGTGGGTCAGCGTGTGAGTAGCATTTCGAACTGCCTATCCTGCGTCCAAGGGCGTTGTCAGCATGCCACCTTAATCCGTCTAAATACTGTAACATTATTTTACGTTACGCAGAAGGTCAGGAATTCGCAATTTGAAATTTAAACTCTCTGTCCTCGGTTTGGTCTTAGAACCAAAAGGAAGATGGGGCCTATCAAGAAAAAAATTTTATTTTTAACAGTTTTAATTAGTTTAACTTAATTATGTTAACAAGTGTTTAAAAGTTTCCTTTATTATTTTTTAAAAAACGTTTCATTACTGATTATTCGATATCGGGCGAGTTCCCTAGCCAACCAATACGTATCCAAAATGAATAATAGCAAGGTCTGATCAAGGAACCACGCTGTACACCATAAATTCTAGTTCCAGATAAGTTATTAATTGTATGTAAGGTGATGTGAAATCAAATTTAACTTTCACAATTTAACTCGGGATGGCAAAATAGTACAAGTTTTCATATATTAATAATGCAGGAAGTTATGATTAATCCGTCGAATGCAATAACAAATTTTCAACTACTAGATAAATCAATTTGAATTGTATTTTATTATATATAGAAGTAATCTCTTTGTGGATATCATATGTCAATGCCATAAATACTAAAATAGTGAATATATGAGTCTAAATTCTTAACTTGTTAAACAAATATACAAATACAGATCTAATACAGTGTAAAAAATTCAAATGTATTTTCTTTTTCTTTTTTATTTTTGTGTAAATTTTGTATATTAAAATTTGATTTATTTCATTTTGAAATATTTGGTAAATTTATTGAAAGCACAATTCTCAAGTTCAATTTAGCTCTTGACTTTGCAAGTGACTTGATTAAATACTATTAACTCACTAATAAATATGTAACAGATAACTGCAATATTCAACACCTAAATTCCTTAAGAATTTATATAATGCGTCCAATACTTTCGGGGCCTTGGTTTCTTGTCAACCGTTATAATTGTGACATGTTAAGCAAGTGGGCATCATGTGTAAAGCATCTATAACATAAATTATCCCAGGTCCAATTGCGTGTAATCAAAGATCCATCAAGGCAGCACAATGCCTACCTATCCCGTCTAAATAAACTCAGGCCTTCAAGCGTTATAAATGTGCCATGTTAAGCAAGTGGGCATCATGTGTAAAGCACCTATAACGTACCCTATCCCGTGTCCAATTGCGTGTAATCAAGGATCCATCACGGCAGCAGAATGCCACCTTATCCCGTCTAAATACTCTCAGGGCCTTCAAGCGTTATCAATGTGCCATGTTAAGCAAGTGGGCATCATGTGTAAATATCTAACACTAACCAGGGACACCTTGGCTGCGGACGCGGCCACACTCAATCGGGGCACATACTTTACCTTGTCCGATGTCAGACCTGGGCATTCCTGCCATTCTCCGCCTGGGGTTCCAGTAGACATAATGCTGACTTCGCTCTATTTGGCTCTAGTTGTTCAGACAACTCAGTTGGACATATAACACTACCCAGGGAGACGTTAACTACGGACGCGAGCACACGCTATCGGTGCACCTTCTTTACTTCGTCCGATGTCAGACCTGGGCATTCCTGCCATTCTCCGCCTGGGGTTCCAGTAGACATAATGCTGACTTCGCTCTATTTGGCTCTAGTTGTTCAGACAACTCAGTTGGACATATAACACTACCCAGGGAGACGTTAACTGCGGACGCGAGCACACGCTATCGGTGCACCTTCTTTACTTCGTCCGATGTCAGACCTGGGCATTCCTGCCATTCTCCGCCTGGGGTTCCAGTAGACATAATGCTGACTTCGCTCTATTTGGCTCTAGTTGTTCAGACAACTCAGTTGGACATATAACACTACCCAGGGAGACGTTAACTGCGGACGCGAGCACACGCTATCGGTGCACCTTCTTTACTTCGTCCGATGTCAGACCTGGGCATTCCTGCCATTCTCCGCCTGGGGTTCCAGTAGACATAATGCTGACTTCGCTCTATTTGGCTCTAGTTGTTCAGACAACTCAGTTGGACATATAACACTACCCAGGGAGACGTTAACTGCGGACGCGAGCACACGCTATCGGTGCACCTTCTTTACTTCGTCCGATGTCAGACCTGGGCATTCCTGCCATTCTCCGCCTGGGGTTCCAGTAGACATAATGCTGACTTCGCTCTATTTGGCTCTAGTTGTTCAGACAACTCAGTTGGACATATAACACTACCCAGGGAGACGTTAACTGCGGACGCGAGCACACGCTATCGGTGCACCTTCTTTACTTCGTCCGATGTCAGACCTGGGCATTCCTGCCATTCTCCGCCTGGGGTTCCAGTAGACATAATGCTGACTTCGCTCTATTTGGCTCTAGTTGTTCAGACAACTCAGTTGGACATATAACACTACCCAGGGAGACGTTAACTGCGGACGCGAGCACACGCTATCGGTGCACCTTCTTTACTTCGTCCGATGTCAGACCTGGGCATTCCTGCCATTCTCCGCCTGGGGTTCCAGTAGACATAATGCTGACTTCGCTCTATTTGGCTCTAGTTGTTCAGACAACTCAGTTGGACATATAACACTACCCAGGGAGACGTTAACTGCGGACGCGAGCACACGCTATCGGTGCACCTTCTTTACTTCGTCCGATGTCAGACCTGGGCATTCCTGCCATTCTCCGCCTGGGGTTCCAGTAGACATAATGCTGACTTCGCTCTATTTGGCTCTAGTTGTTCAGACAACTCAGTTGGACATATAACACTACCCAGGGAGACGTTAACTGCGGACGCGAGCACACGCTATCGGTGCACCTTCTTTACTTCGTCCGATGTCAGACCTGGGCATTCCTGCCATTCTCCGCCTGGGGTTCCAGTAGACATAATGCTGACTTCGCTCTATTTGGCTCTAGTTGTTCAGACAACTCAGTTGGACATATAACACTACCCAGGGAGACGTTAACTGCGGACGCGAGCACACGCTATCGGTGCACCTTCTTTACTTCGTCCGATGTCAGACCTGGGCATTCCTGCCATTCTCCGCCTGGGGTTCCAGTAGACATAATGCTGACTTCGCTCTATTTGGCTCTAGTTGTTCAGACAACTCAGTTGGACATATAACACTACCCAGGGAGACGTTAACTGCGGACGCGAGCACACGCTATCGGTGCACCTTCTTTACTTCGTCCGATGTCAGACCTGGGCATTCCTGCCATTCTCCGCCTGGGGTTCCAGTAGACATAATGCTGACTTCGCTCTATTTGGCTCTAGTTGTTCAGACAACTCAGTTGGACATATAACACTACCCAGGGAGACGTTAACTGCGGACGCGAGCACACGCTATCGGTGCACCTTCTTTACTTCGTCCGATGTCAGACCTGGGCATTCCTGCCATTCTCCACCTGGGGTTGCAGTAGACATAATGTTGATTTCGCTCTGTTTCTTAGACAACTCGGTTGGACATCTAACACTACCCAGGGACACGTTGGCTGCGTAAGTGACCACACTCTATCGGGGTTCTTACTTTACTTTGTCCGATGTCAGATCGGGGCATTCCTTCCATTCTCCGCCTGGGGTTCCAGTAGACATAATGCTGATTTCGCTCTGTTTTGCTCTGTTTCTTAGACAACTCGGTTGGACATCTAACACTACCCAGGGACACGTTGGCTGCGTAAGTGACCACACTCTATCGGGGTTCTTACTTTACTTTGTCTGATGTTAGACTTGGACATTCCTGCCATTCTCCGCCTGGGGTTCCAGTATACATAATGCTGACTTTCATTCTGTTTGGCTCTGGTTCTCAGACAACTCGGTTGGACTTCTGACACTACCCAGGGACACGTTGGCTGTGGACGCAACCACACTCTATTGGGGCACTTACTTTACTTGGTCCGATGTCTGACCTGGACATTCCTGCCATTCTCCGCCTGGAGTTCCAGTATACATAATGCTGACTTTCATTCTGTTTGGCTCTGGTTCTCAGACAACTCGGTTGGACTTCTGACACTACCCAGGGACACATTGGCTGCGGACGCAACCACACTCTATCGGGGCACTTACTTACCTTGTCCGATGTCAGACCTGGGCATTCCTGCCATTCTCCGCCTGGGGTTTCAGTAGACATAACGCTGACTTCGCTCTGTTTGGCTCTGGTTCTCAGACAACTCGGTTGGACATCTGACACTACCCAGGGACACGTTGGCTGTGGACGCAACCACACTCTATTGGGGCACTTACTTTACTTGGTCCGATGTCTGACCTGGACATTCCTGCCATTCTCCGCCTGGGGTTCCAGTAGACATAATGCTGACTTTACTCCGTTTTTCTCTGGCTCTCAGACAATTCTGTTGGACATCTAACACTACCCAGGGTCACGTTGGCTGCGGACGCGACCACACTATATCGGGGCACTTACTTTACTTCCGATGTCAATCCTGGGGAATTCCTGCCATTTTCTGCCTGAGGTTCCAGTAGACATAATGCTGACTTCGCTCTATTTGGCTCTGGTTCTCAGACAACTTGGTTGGACATCTAACCCTAACCAGGGACACGTTAGCTGCGGACGAGGCCACACTCTATCGGGGCACTTACTTTACTTTGTCCGATGTCAGACCGGGGCATTCCTTCCATTCTCCGCCTGGGGTTCCAGTAGACATAACGCTGACTTCGCTCTGTTTGCTCTGGTTCTCAGACAACTCGGTTGGACTTCTAACACTGCCCAGGGCCACTTTGGCTGTGGTTGCGACCGCACTCTATCTATGTATTAAAGAGTTGTCTACCTGTTACACTTTGTTTAAGTAAGGGCAGTCGAAAGAGTAGGTAAGGCTGAGGAAGGGTCATATCCGGTCCCTTGGTACTGGGAATTTTGAGAAACTAGGTCTACGCGTGGCTGAGTGAGAGAAATTCATGAATATTTCGGGTGTTATTAGAATTGTAAACCCTTTACTCTAACTCATAATTATTTTTTATAGACCGTTCACATAACATTTAGACTGTATATTAAATTATACTAAATAATGTATGCATTAAAAGTAAAACTAAGTCATAGACTAGGCTTGTGTACGTCGAGCCAACACTCGCAGCAACATCATTAACTAACACGTCATGTAATAAGAGAAGAAAAACATGACGACGAGGACAACCCTTACAAAACCGAACGTTAGATCCTTCGAACAACATCCGGATATACAATCACCCTACCCCACTTATTGGTCTCATTACTCGCTGTTTTTCCCTCTTGATACGAAATTGGACGTCAGGGTTAAAATATTGCTAAAGCGGGTTCAGAGTTTATCAACCCTTCCGATGACAGGCCTGATGGATGCTATTGGTCGCTCTCCAAACTGGGCCATCGACCCCGAATCAATTTCCTATAACTTGGACACTTGCCCGGATCTTGTTTCTCGTTCGTCGTAAATATTTACAGCGCACACACTTCCACCGCATCAGAGTTTGTCATTTCTTGAAGGTGTAAGGCCATTATTTTCTCAATGGCGCCATTGAGCGTTAGTTTTGCAATACACATGATTAGACTTGTATCATATCATTTCTTATACATTGCATTTTGTCTTGAATTCCTGACTTTTATCGAGGGAAGATTTGAAAGCTGACTTAATGAGAAATAATGTCATAATCATAAAGGAAACGTAGCAAGAAATAACGTCATTACCATTATTGGAAACGTAATACGAAATAATACCATGTCCATTAATAGAAACGTAACAAGAAATAATGCAGTGTCCATTATTGGAAACGTAACAAGAAATAATGCCCTATTCATTAATAGATACCTAACAATAAATAATGATCTGTCCATTATTGGAAATGTAACAAGTAATATTGCCCTGTTCATTATTGGATACGAAACAAAAAAAAATGCTTATGTCTATTATTGGAAACATAACAAGTAATAATTCTTTGTCCATTATTGTAAAAGTAACAAGAAAGAATGCCCTGCCAATATCGGAAACATAACAAGAAATAATGATCTGTCCATTAATGGAAACGTAACCAAAAATAATGCCCTGTCCATTACTATAAACGTACTAGGAAATAACGCTCTGTCCATTGATTGAGAAGTAACCATGACCTGTCCATTATTAGAAACGTAACACAGAAAAAATGCCCTGTCTATTAATGGAAACGCAACAAAAGAAATGAGCTGTCCATTAATAGGAACGTAACAAGAAGTAATACCCAGTCCATTAATGGAATCGTAACTTTAATTAATATCATGTAAACGACATTATTTCTTGTTACGTTTACATTATTGAGCATTGCATTATTTCTTGTTATGTTTCCAATAATAAACTGGACATTATTTTTTCTTATTTTACCATTAAAGAACTGGGAATTATTTTCTGTTACGTTTCCATTAATGGCAGGTCATTATTTCTTGTTACGATTCAATCAATGGACTGGACATTATTTTTTGTTACGATTCGATCAATGGACAGGGCATTATTTCTTGTTACGATTCGATCAATGGACAGGGCATTATTTCTTGTTACGTATTCATTAATGAACAGGACATTATTTTTTCTTATTTTACCATTAAAGAACTGGGAATTATTTTCTGTTACGTTTCCATTAATGGCAGGTCATTATTTCTTGTTACGATTCAATCAATGGACTGGACATTATTTTTTGTTACGATTCGATCAATGGACAGGGCATTATTTCTTGTTACGATTCGATCAATGGACAGGGCATTATTTCTTGTTACGTATTCATTAATGAACAGGACATTATTTCTTGTTACGATTCGATCAATGGACAGGGCATTATTTCTTGTTACGTTACCATTATTGAACAGGACATTATTTCTTTTTACGATTCGATCAATGGACAGGGCATTATTTCTTGTTACGATTCGATCAATGGACAGGGCATTATTTCTTGTTACGATTCGATCAATGGACAGGACATTATTTCTTTTTACGTTACCATTAATGAACAAGACATTATTTCTTGTTACGATTCAATCAATGGACTGGACATTATTTCTTGATACGATTCGATCAATGGACAGGGCATTATTTCTTGTTACGTATTCATTAATGAACAGGACATTATTTCTTTTTACGTTACCATTATTGAACAGGACATTATTTCTTGTTACGATTCAATCAATGGACTGGACATTATTTCTTGTTACGATTCGATCAATAGACAGGGCATTATTTCTTGCTACGTATTCATTAATGAACAGGACATTATTTCTTTTTACGTTACCATTAATGAACAGGACATTATTTCTTGTTACGATTCAATCAATGGACTGGACATTATTTCTTGTTACGATTCGATCAATGGACAGGGCATTATTTCTTGCTACGTATTCATTAATGAACAGGACATTATTTCTTTTTACGTTACCATTAATGAACAAGACATTATTTCTTGTTACGATTCAATCAATGGACTGGACATTATTTCTTGATACGATTCGATCAATGGACAGGGCATTATTTCTTGTTACGATTCGATCAATGGACAGGGCAATATTTCTTGTTACGTTACCATTATTGAACAGGACATTATTTCTTTTTACGATTCGATCAATGGACAGGGCATTATTTCTTGTTACGTTACCATTATTGAACAGGACATTATTTCTTTTTACGATTCGATCAATGGACAGGGCATTATTTCTTGCTACGTATTCATTAATGAACAGGACATTATTTCTTGTTACGTTACCATTATTGAACAGGACATTATTTCTTTTTACGATTCGATCAATGGACAGGGCATTATTTCTTGCTACGTATTCATTAATGAACAGGACATTATTTCTTTTTACGTTACCATTAATGAACAGGACATTATTTCTTGTTACGATTCAATCAATGGACTGGACATTATTTCTTGTTACGATTCGATCAATGGACAGGGCATTATTTCTTGCTACGTATTCATTAATGAACAGGACATTATTTCTTTTTACGTTACCATTAATGAACAGGACATTATTTCTTTTTACGATTCGATCAATGGACAGGGCATTATTTCTTGCTACGTATTCATTAATGAACAGGACATTATTTCTTTTTACGATTCGATCAATGGACAGGGCAATATTTCTTGTTACGTTACCATTATTGAACAGGACATTATTTCTTTTTACGATTCGATCAATGGACAGGGCATTATTTCTTGCTACGTATTCATTAATGAACAGGACATTATTTCTTTTTACGTTACCATTATTGAACAGGACATTATTTCTTTTTACGTTTTCATTAATGAACAGGACATTATTTCTTGATACGTTTCGATCAATGGACAGGGCATTATTTCTTGTTACGATTCGATCAATGGACAGGGCATTATTTCTTGCTACGTATTCATTAATGAACAGGACATTATTTCTTTTTACGTTACCATTAATGAACAGGACATTATTTCTTGTTACGATTCAATCAATGGACTGGACATTATTTCTTGTTACGATTCGATCAATGGACAGGGCATTATTTCTTGCTACGTATTCATTAATGAACAGGACATTATTTCTTGTTACGATTCAATCAATGGACTGGACATTATTTCTTGATACGATTCGATCAATGGACAGGGCATTATTTCTTGATACGTATCCATTAATGAACAGGACATTATTTCCTGTTACGATTCAATCAATGGACTGGACATTATTTCTTGATACGATTCGATCAATGGACAGGGCATTATTTCTTGATACGTATCCATTAATGAACAGGACATTATTTCTTTTTACGTTACCATTAATGAACAGGACATTATTTCTTGATACGATTCCAATAATGAACAGGACATTATTTCTTGATACGATTCCAATAATAAACAGGACATTATTTCTTAATACGATTCCAATAATGAACAGGACATTATTTCTTGATACGATTCCAATAATGAACAGGACATTATTTCTTGATACGATTCCAATAATGAACAGGACATTATTTCTTGTTACGTTTTCATTAATGGACTGGGCATTATTTCTTGTTACATTTCCATTAATGGACTGGACATTATTTCTTGTTACATTTTCATTAATGAACAGGACATTATTTCTTGTTACGTTTCCATTAAAGAACAGGACATTATTTCTTGTTACATTTCCATTAATGGACTGGACATTATAGTCTATCCATTTTGGGACGGCGGGTAAAAGATTAAGTCACCGCCCGAGCTCCCAACAATAGCTTGGGTCAGGCGCTCGACGGCCGGCCGCCCGCGCTAATGAGGCGTAAAAAGCACTCCACTCCAAAATATTATCACATAAAAGTAAGCGTATTTTTTAATTTTTTATTACAGTTTTGATGTCTACGTGTGATTTCATGAAAAACTAGTCCAAACACGATGGAGTTATGTCAATTAGTAAAATTAGTGGTTACAAAAGTTAAATAAGGCCAAATACAATTTTTTGCAACCACTAATTTTACTAATTGACATAACTCCGTCGTGTTTGGACTAGTTTTTCATGAAATCACACGTAGACATCAAAACTGTAATAAAAAATTAAAAAATACGCTTACTTTTATGTGATAATATTTTGGAGTGGAGTGCTTTTTACGCCTCATTAGCGCGGGCGGCCGGCCGCCGAGCGCCTGACCCAAGCTATTGTTGGGAGCTCGGGCGGTGACTTAATCTTTTACCCGCCGTCCCAAAATGGATAGACTATATTTCTTGTTACATTTCCATTAATGGACAGGACATTATTTCTTGTTACGTTTTCATTAATGGACTGCACATTATTTCTTGTCAGAGATATATTTATTTCTGTTTGTATTCCTTCTTAAAAAAACAAAAATACCATCACGTCACCTCAGGCAGAACAAATGTTCTACTTGTACACAGTCAGTAGTAGGTAGTATAGAGAGGGTTTATTCTGCTCCAGTTGGCATGGAAATGTTATACCGAGGTTAGGTTGGACAAAGTAGTTGTGCCATCTGTGCAACTATTAAACAGTTCTCTCAACTATCTGCCAATTGCCAAGCTACTCTGGGTTGATTATAGTCAGATTCTACGATTGGATATAGCTATAGCTTAGGATGTTTTTACTAACAATTCTCTCAACTATCTGCCAATTGCCAAGCTACTCTGGGTTGATTATAGTCAGATTCTACGATTGGATATAGCTATAGCTTAGGATGTTTTTACTAACAGTTCTCTCAACTATCTGCCAATTGCCAAGCTACTCTGGGTTGATTATAGTCAGATTCTACGATTGGATATAGCTATAGCTTAGGATGTTTTTACTAACAATTCTCTCAACTATCTGCCAATTGCCAAGCTACTCTGGGTTGATTATAGTCAGATTCTACGATTGGATATAGCTATAGCTTAGGATGTTTTTACTAACAGTTCTCTCAACTATCTGCCAATTGCCAAGCTACTCTGGGTTGATTATAGTCAGATTCTACGATTGGATATAGCTATAGCTTAGGATGTTTTTACTAACAATTCTCTCAACTATCTGCCAATTGCCAAGCTACTCTGGGTTGATTATAGTCAGATTCTACGATTGGATATAGCTATAGCTTAGGATGTTTTTACTAACAGTTCCCTCAACTATCTGCCAATTGCCAAGCTACTCTGGGTTGATTATAGTCAGATTCTACGATTGGATATAGCTATAGCTTAGGATGTTTTTACTAACAGTTCTCTCAACTATCTGCCAATTGCCAAGCTACTCTGGGTTGATTATAGTCAGATTCTACGATTGGATATAGCTATAGCTTAGGATGTTTTTACTAACAGTTCTCTCAACTATCTGCCAATTGCCAAGCTACTCTGGGTTGATTATAGTCAGATTCTACGATTGGATATAGCTATAGCTTAGGATGTTTTTACTAACAATTCTCTCAACTATCTGCCAATTGCCAAGCTACTCTGGGTTGATTATAGTCAGATTCTACGATTGGATATAGCTATAGCTTAGGATGTTTTTACTAACAGTTCTCTCAACTATCTGCCAATTGCCAAGCTACTCTGGGTTGATTATAGTCAGATTCTACGATTGGATATAGCTATAGCTTAGGATGTTTTTACTAACAATTCTCTCAACTATCTGCCAATTGCCAAGCTACTCTGGGTTGATTATAGTCAGATTCTACGATTGGATATAGCTATAGCTTAGGATGTTTTTACTAACAGTTCCCTCAACTATCTGCCAATTGCCAAGCTACTCTGGGTTGATTATAGTCAGATTCTAAGTTTGGATATAGCTATAGCTTAGGATGTTTTTACTAACAATTCTCTCAACTATCTGCCAATTGCCAAGCTACTCTGGGTTGATTATAGTCAGATTCTACAATTGGATATAGCTATAGCTTAGGATGTTTTTACTAACAGTTCTCTCAACTATCTGCCAATTGCCAAGCTACTCTGGGTTGATTATAGTCAGATTCTACGATTGGATATAGCTATAGCTTAGGATGTTTTTACTAACAATTCTCTCAACTATCTGCCAATTGCCAAGCTACTCTGGGTTGATTATAGTCAGATTCTACGATTGGATATAGCTATAGCTTAGGATGTTTTTACTAACAGTTCTCTCAACTATCTGCCAATTGCCAAGCTACTCTGGGTTGATTATAGTCAGATTCTAAGATTGGATATAGCTATAGCTTAGGATGTTTTTACTAACAGTTCTCTCAACTATCTGCCAATTGCCAAGCTACTCTGGGTTGATTATAGTCAGATTCTACGATTGGATATAGCTATAGCTTAGGATGTTTTTACTAACAGTTCTCTCAACTATCTGCCAATTGCCAAGCTACTCTGGGTTGATTATAGTCAGATTCTACGATTGGATATAGCTATAGCTTAGGATGTTTTTACTAACAGTTCTCTCAACTATCTGCCAATTGCCAAGCTACTCTGGGTTGATTATAGTCAGATTCTACGATTGGATATAGCTATAGCTTAGGATGTTTTTACTAACAGTTCTCTCAACTATCTGCCAATTGCCAAGCTACTCTGGGTTGATTATAGTCAGATTCTACGATTGGATATAGCTATAGCTTAGGATGTTTTTACTAACAATTCTCTCAACTATCTGCCAATTGCCAAGCTACTCTGGGTTGATTATAATCAGATTCTACGATTGGATATAGCTATAGCTTAGGATGTTTTTACTAACAATTCTCTCAACTATCTGCCAATTGCCAAGCTACTCTGGGTTGATTATAGTCAGATTCTACGATTGGATATAGCTATAGCTTAGGATGTTTTTACTAACAATTCTCTCAACTATCTGCCAATTGCCAAGCTACTCTGGGTTGATTATAGTCAGATTCTACGATTGGATATAGCTATAGCTTAGGATGTTTTTACTAACAATTCTCTCAACTATCTGCCAATTGCCAAGCTACTCTGGGTTGATTATAGTCAGATTCTACGATTGGATATAGCTATAGCTTAGGATGTTTTTACTAACAATTCTCTCAACTATCTGCCAATTGCCAAGCTACTCTGGGTTGATTATAGTCAGATTCTACGATTGGATATAGCTATAGCTTAGGATGTTTTTACTAACAATTCTCTCAACTATCTGCCAATTGCCAAGCTACTCTGGGTTGATTATAATCAGATTCTACGATTGGATATAGCTATAGCTTAGGATGTTTTTACTAACAGTTCTCTCAACTATCTGCCAATTGCCAAGCTACTCTGGGTTGATTATAGTCAGATTCTACGATTGGATATAGCTATAGCTTAGGATGTTTTTACTAACAGTTCTATCAACTATCTGCCAATTGCCAAGCTACTCTGGGTTGATTATAGTCAGATTCTACGATTGGATATAGCTATAGCTTAGGATGTTTTTACTAACAGTTCTCTCAACTATCTGCCAATTGCCAAGCTACTCTGGGTTGATTATAGTCAGATTCTACGATTGGATATAGCTATAGCTTAGGATGTTTTTACTAACAATTCTCTCAACTATCTGCCAATTGCCAAGCTACTCTGGGTTGATTATAGTCAGATTCTACAATTGGATATAGCTATAGCTTAGGATGTTTTTACTAACAATTCTCTCAACTATCTGCCAATTGCCAAGCTACTCTGGGTTGATTATAGTCAGATTCTACAATTGGATATAGCTATAGCTTAGGATGTTTTTACTAACAGTTCTCTCAACTATCTGCCAATTGCCAAGCTACTCTGGGTTGATTATAGTCAGATTCTACGATTGGATATAGCTATAGCTTAGGATGTTTTTACTAACAATTCTCTCAACTATCTGCCAATTGCCAAGCTACTCTGGGTTGATTATAGTCAGATTCTACGATTGGATATAGCTATAGCTTAGGCTGTTTTTACTAACAGTTCTCTCAACTATCTGCCAATTGCCAAGCTACTCTGGGTTGATTATAGTCAGATTCTACGATTGGATATAGCTATAGCTTAGGCTGTTTTTACTAACAGTTCTCTCAACTATCTGCCAATTGCCAAGCTACTCTGGGTTGATTATAGTCAGATTCTACGATTGGATATAGCTATAGCTTAGGATGTTTTTACTAACAGTTCTCTCAACTATCTGCCAATTGCCAAGCTACTCTGGGTTGATTATAGTCAGATTCTACGATTGGATATAGCTATAGCTTAGGATGTTTTTACTAACAGTTCTCTCAACTATCTGCCAATTGCCAAGCTACTCTGGGTTGATTATAGTCAGATTCGAAGATTGGATATAGCTATAGCGTAGGATGTTTTTACTAACAGTTCTCTCAACTATCTGCCAATTGCCAAGCTACTCTGGGTTGATTATAGTCAGATTCTACGATTGGATATAGCTATAGCTTAGGATGTTTTTACTAACAGTTCTCTCAACTATCTGCCAATTGCCAAGCTACTCTGGGTTGATTATAGTCAGATTCTACGATTGGATATAGCTATAGCTTAGGATGTTTTTACTAACAATTCTCTCAACTATCTGCCAATTGCCAAGCTACTCTGGGTTGATTATAGTCAGATTCTAAGATTGGATATAGCTATAGCTTAGGATGTTTTTACTAACAGTTCTCTCAACTATCTGCCAATTGCCAAGCTACTCTGGGTTGATTATAGTCAGATTCTACGATTGGATATAGCTATAGCTTAGGATGTTTTTACTAACAGTTCTCTCAACTATCTGCCAATTGCCAAGCTACTCTGGGTTGATTATAGTCAGATTCTACGATTGGATATAGCTATAGCTTAGGATGTTTTTACTAACAGTTCTCTCAACTATCTGCCAATTGCCAAGCTACTCTGGGTTGATTATAGTCAGATTCTACGATTGGATATAGCTATAGCTTAGGATGTTTTTACTAACAATTCTCTCAACTATCTGCCAATTGCCAAGCTACTCTGGGTTGATTATAGTCAGATTCTACGATTGGATATAGCTATAGCTTAGGATGTTTTTACTAACAATTCTCTCAACTATCTGCCAATTGCCAAGCTACTCTGGGTTGATTATAGTCAGATTCTACGATTGGATATAGCTATAGCTTAGGATGTTTTTACTAACAATTCTCTCAACTATCTGCCAATTGCCAAGCTACTCTGGGTTGATTATAGTCAGATTCTACGATTGGATATAGCTATAGCTTAGGATGTTTTTACTAACAATTCTCTCAACTATCTGCCAATTGCCAAGCTACTCTGGGTTGATTATAGTCAGATTCTACGATTGGATATAGCTATAGCTTAGGATGTTTTTACTAACAATTCTCTCAACTATCTGCCAATTGCCAAGCTACTCTGGGTTGATTATAGTCAGATTCTACGATTGGATATAGCTATAGCTTAGGATGTTTTTACTAACAGTTCTCTCAACTATCTGCCAATTGCCAAGCTACTCTGGGTTGATTATAGTCAGATTCTACGATTGGATATAGCTATAGCTTAGGATGTTTTTACTAACAATTCTCTCAACTATCTGCCAATTGCCAAGCTACTCTGGGTTGATTATAGTCAGATTCTACGATTGGATATAGCTATAGCTTAGGATGTTTTTACTAACAGTTCTCTCAACTATCTGCCAATTGCCAAGCTACTCTGGGTTGATTATAGTCAGATTCTACGATTGGATATAGCTATAGCTTAGGATGTTTTTACTAACAATTCTCTCAACTATCTGCCAATTGCCAAGCTACTCTGGGTTGATTATAGTCAGATTCTACGATTGGATATAGCTATAGCTTAGGATGTTTTTACTAACAGTTCTCTCAACTATCTGCCAATTGCCAAGCTACTCTGGGTTGATTATAGTCAGATTCTACGATTGGATATAGCTATAGCTTAGGATGTTTTTACTAACAATTCTCTCAACTATCTGCCAATTGCCAAGCTACTCTGGGTTGATTATAGTCAGATTCTACGATTGGATATAGCTATAGCTTAGGATGTTTTTACTAACAGTACTCTCAACTATCTGCCAATTGCCAAGCTACTCTGGGTTGATTATAGTCAGATTCTACGATTGGATATAGCTATAGCTTAGGATGTTTTTACTAACAGTTCTCTCAACTATCTGCCAATTGCCAAGCTACTCTGGGTTGATTATAGTCAGATTCTACGATTGGATATAGCTATAGCTTAGGATGTTTTTACTAACAATTCTCTCAACTATCTGCCAATTGCCAAGCTACTCTGGGTTGATTATAGTCAGATTCTACGATTGGATATAGCTATAGCTTAGGATGTTTTTACTAACAATTCTCTCAACTATCTGCCAATTGCCAAGCTACTCTGGGTTGATTATAGTCAGATTCTACGATTGGATATAGCTATAGCTTAGGATGTTTTTACTAACAGTTCTCTCAACTATCTGCCAATTGCCAAGCTACTCTGGGTTGATTATAGTCAGATTCTACGATTGGATATAGCTATAGCTTAGGATGTTTTTACTAACAATTCTCTCAACTATCTGCCAATTGCCAAGCTACTCTGGGTTGATTATAGTCAGATTCTACGATTGGATATAGCTATAGCTTAGGATGTTTTTACTAACAATTCTCTCAACTATCTGCCAATTGCCAAGCTACTCTGGGTTGATTATAGTCAGATTCTACGATTGGATATAGCTATAGCTTAGGATGTTTTTACTAACAATTCTCTCAACTATCTGCCAATTGCCAAGCTACTCTGGGTTGATTATAGTCAGATTCTACGATTGGATATAGCTATAGCTTAGGATGTTTTTACTAACAGTTCTCTCAACTATCTGCCAATTGCCAAGCTACTCTGGGTTGATTATAGTCAGATTCTACGATTGGATATAGCTATAGCTTAGGATGTTTTTACTAACAATTCTCTCAACTATCTGCCAATTGCCAAGCTACTCTGGGTTGATTATAGTCAGATTCTACGATTGGATATAGCTATAGCTTAGGATGTTTTTACTAACAATTCTCTCAACTATCTGCCAATTGCCAAGCTACTCTGGGTTGATTATAGTCAGATTCTACGATTGGATATAGCTATAGCTTAGGATGTTTTTACTAACAATTCTCTCAACTATCTGCCAATTGCCAAGCTACTCTGGGTTGATTATAGTCAGATTCTACGATTGGATATAGCTATAGCTTAGGATGTTTTTACTAACAATTCTCTCAACTATCTGCCAATTGCCAAGCTACTCTGGGTTGATTATAGTCAGATTCTACGATTGGATATAGCTATAGCTTAGGATGTTTTTACTAACAGTTCTCTCAACTATCTGCCAATTGCCAAGCTACTCTGGGTTGATTATAGTCAGATTCTACGATTGGATATAGCTATAGCTTAGGATGTTTTTACTAACAATTCTCTCAACTATCTGCCAATTGCCAAGCTACTCTGGGTTGATTATAGTCAGATTCTACGATTGGATATAGCTATAGCTTAGGATGTTTTTACTAACAGTTCTCTCAACTATCTGCCAATTGCCAAGCTACTCTGGGTTGATTATAGTCAGATTCTACGATTGGATATAGCTATAGCTTAGGATGTTTTTACTAACAGTTCTCTCAACTATCTGCCAATTGCCAAGCTACTCTGGGTTGATTATAGTCAGATTCTACGATTGGATATAGCTATAGCTTAGGATGTTTTTACTAACAGTTCTCTCAACTATCTGCCAATTGCCAAGCTACTCTGGGTTGATTATAGTCAGATTCTACGATTGGATATAGCTATAGCTTAGGATGTTTTTACTAACAATTGAATGTATAAATGAATAAATTTATTTATACGTTAACAAATTTTCAGGATTCAGGTAGGTTTTTGGTAAAGTAAATGTGACTTTTAGTAAAACTCGAATGATATTTCTTGTAATAAATTGTCTATTGCAAAGTATTTTTTATAAAGTTACAAATACAAAGATCATCGTAATGTATGTTTAATTATTTTGCACAGTACTAGCGTGGGAATCCAATGGTACGAAAGGTGATGGAATGGTGCGAGAAGACCCGAGGGCCTATAATTAGGCAGCTAACGGTTCCGGAATCTCCCAAAGCTCGTTAGCATGATTAACAGGTCGCGCTGTAAACACACGTTGCGAGTACTCTGGGGACACTAAGCAGATGGCTCGAACGAAGCTGCTGGCCTAATGTGATTAGACGGAGGGGAACTGTGACCAGGTGACTTGGCCTCGTGCTCCACTATGCTACCGCCGCCAGCGCCATCCCCAACAGTTCTGTATAGGTTCCCCAAACTAGGCCAGTTCCGTATACTCTAGGGACACTAAACAGATGGGAACGAAATGGCTAGTATTAGTGTTGCTGCTGGCCTAATGTGATTAGACGGAGGGGAACTGTGACCAGGTGACTTGGCCTCGTGCTCCACTATGCTACCGCCGCCAGCGCCATCCACAACAGTTCTGTATAGGTTCCCCAAACTAGGCCAGTTCCGTATACTCTAGGGACACTAAACAGATGGGAACGAAATGGCTAGTATTAGTGTTGCTGCTGGCCTAATGTGATTAGACGGAGGGAAACTGTGACCAGGTGACTTGGCCTCGTCCTCCACAATGCTACCGCTGCGCTGGCTCGCCATCCCCAACAGTTCTGTATAGGTTCCCCAAACTAGGCCAGTTCCATGTACTCTAGGGACACTAAACAGATGGGAACGAAATGGCTAGTATTAGTGTTGCTGCTGGCCTAATGTGATTAGACGGAGAAAAACTGTGACCAGGTGACTTGGCCTCGTCCTCCACAATGCTACCGCTGCGCTGGCTCGCCATCCCCAACAGTTCTGTATAGGTTCCCCAAACTAGCCCAGTTCCGTATACTCTAGGGACACTAAGCAGATGGGAATGAAATGGGTTGTATTAGTGTTGCTGCTGGCCTAATGTGATTAGACGGAGAAAAACTGTGACCAGGTGACTTGGCCTCGTCCTCCACAATGCTACCGCCGCCAGCGCCATCTCCAACAGTTCTGTATAGGCTCCCCAAACTAGGCTAGTTCCATGTACTTTAGGGACACTAAGCAGATGGGAACGAAATGGCTAGTATTAGTGTTGCTACTGGCCTAATGTGATTAGACGGAGGGAAACTGTGACCAGGTGACTTGGTCTCGTCCTCCACAATGCTACCGCCGCCAGCGCCATCTCCAACAGTTCTGTATAGGCTCCCCAAACTAGGCTAGTTCCATGTACTTTAGGGACACTAAGCAGATGGGAACGAAATGGCTAGTATTAGTGTTGCTACTGGCCTAATGTGATTAGACGGAGGGAAACTGTGACCAGGTGACTTGGTCTCGTCCTCCACAATGCTACCGCCGCCAGCGCCATCTCCAACAGTTCTGTATAGGCTCCCCAAACTAGGCTAGTTCCATGTACTTTAGGGACACTAAGCAGATGGGAACGAAATGGCTAGTATTAGTGTTGCTACTGGCCTAATGTGATTAGACGGAGGGAAACTGTGACCAGGTGACTTGGCCTCGTCCTCCACAATGCTACCGCTGCGCTGGCTCGCCATCCCCAACAGTTCTGTATAGGTTCCCCATACTAGGCCAGTTCCATGTACTCTAGGGACACTAAGCAGATGGGAACGAAACGGCTAGTATTAGTGTTGCTGCTGGCCTAATGTGATTAGACGGAGAAAAACTGTGACCAGGTGACTTGGCCTCGTCCTCCACAATGCTACCGCCGCCAGCGCCATCTCCAACAGTTCTGTATAGGCTCCCCAAACTAGGCTAGTTCCATGTACTTTAGGGACACTAAGCAGATGGGAACGAAATGGCTAGTATTAGTGTTGCTACTGGCCTAATGTGATTAGACGGAGGGAAACTGTGACCAGGTGACTTGGTCTCGTCCTCCACAATGCTACCGCCGCGCTGGCTCGCCATCCCCAACAGTTCTGTATAGGTTCCCCAAACTAGGCCAGTTCCATGTACTCTAGGGACACTAAGCAGATGGGAACGAAATGGCTAGTATTAGTGTTGCTACTGGCCTAATGTGATTAGACGGAGGGAAACTGTGACCAGGTGACTTGGTCTCGTCCTCCACAATGCTACCGCCGCGCTGGCTCGCCATCCCCAACAGTTCTGTATAGGTTCCCCAAACTAGGCCAGTTCCGTATACTCTAGGGACACTAAACAGATGGGAACGAAATGGCTAGTATTAGTGTTGCTGCTGGCCTAATGTGATTAGACGGAGAAAAACTGTGACCAGGTGACTTGGTCTCGTCCTCCACAATGCTACCGCCGCGCTGGCTCGCCATCCCCAACAGTTCTGTATAGGTTCCCCAAACTAGCCCAGTTCCGTATACTCTAGGGACACTAAACAGATGGGAACGAAATGGCTAGTATTAGTGTTGCTGCTGGCCTAATATGATTAGACGGAGAAAAACTGTGACCAGGTGACTTGGTATCGTCCTCCACAATGCTACCGCCGCGCTGGCTCGCCATCCCCAACAGTTCTGTATAGGTTCCCCAAACTAGGCCAGTTCCATGTACTCTAGGGACACTAAACAGATGGGAACGAAATGGCTAGTATTAGTGTTGCTGCTGGCCTAATGTGATTAGACGGAGAAAAACTGTGACCAGGTGACTTGGCCTCGTACTCCACAATGCTACCGCTGCGCTGGCTCGCCATCCCCAACAGTTCTGTATAGGTTCCCCAAACTAGGCCAGTTCCATGTATTCTAGGGACACTAAGCAGATGGGAACGAAATGGCTAGTATTAGTGTTGCTGCTGGCCTAATGTGATTAGACGGAGAAAAACTGTGACCAGGTGACTTGGTCTCCTCCTCCACAATGCTACCGCTGCGCTGGCTCGCCATCCCCAACAGTTCTGTATAGGTTCCCCAAACTAGGCCAGTTCCATGTATTCTAGGGACACTAAGCAGATGGGAACGAAATGGCTAGTATTAGTGTTGCTGCTGGCCTAATGTGATTAGACGGAGAAAAACTGTGACCAGGTGACTTGGCCTCGTACTCCACAATGCTACCGCTGCGCTGGCTCGCCATCCCCAACAGTTCTGTATAGGTTCCCCAAACTAGGCCAGTTCCATGTATTCTAGGGACACTAAACAGATGGGAACGAAATGGCTAGTATTAGTGTTGCTGCTGGCCTAATGTGATTAGACGGAGAAAAACTGTGACCAGGTGACTTGGTCTCCTCCTCCACAATGCTACCGCTGCGCTGGCTCGCCATCCCCAACAGTTCTGTATAGGTTCCCCAAACTAGGCCAGTTCCATGTACTCTAGGGACACTAAACAGATGGGAACGAAATGGCTAGTATTAGTGTTGCTGCTGGCCTAATGTGATTAGACGGAGAAAAACTGTGACCAGGCGACTTGGCCTCGTCCTCCACTATGCTACCGCTGCGCTGGCTCGCCATCCCCAACAGTTCTGTATAGGTTCCCCAAACTAGGCCAGTTCCATGTACTCTAGGGACACTAAACAGATGGGAACGAAATGGCTAGTATTAGTGTTGCTGCTGGCCTAATGTGATTAGACGGAGAAAAACTGTGACCAGGTGACTTGGTCTCGTCCTCCACAATGCTACCGCTGCGCTGGCTCGCCATCCCCAACAGTTCTGTATAGGTTCCCCAAACTAGGTCAGTTCCATGTACTCTAGGGACACTAAACAGATGGGAACGAAATGGCTAGTATTAGTGTTGCTGCTGGCCTAATGTGATTACACGGAGAAAAACTGTGACCAGGTGACTTGGCCTCGTCCTCCACAATGCTACCGCTGCGCTGGCTCGCCATCCCCAACAGTTCTGTATAGGTTCCCCAAACTAGGCCAGTTCCATGTACTCTAGGGACACTAAACAGATGGGAATGAAATGGGTTGTATTTGTGTTGCTGCTGGCCTAATGTGATTAGACGGAGAAAAACTGTGACCAGGTGACTTGGTCTCGTCCTCCACAATGCTACCGCTGCGCTGGCTCGCCATCCGCAACAGTTCTGTATAGGTTCCCCAAACTAGGCCAGTTCCATGTACTCTAGGGACACTAAGCAGATGGGAACGAAACGGCTAGTATTAGTGTTGCTGCTGGCCTAATGTGATTAGACGGAGAAAAACTGTGACCAGGTGACTTGGCCTCGTCCTCCACAATGCTACCGCCGCGCTGGCTCGCCATCCCCAACAGTTCTGTATAGGTTCCCCAAACTAGGCCAGTTCCATGTACTCTAGGGACACTAAGCAGATGGGAACGAAACGGCTAGTATTAGTGTTGCTGCTGGCCTAATGTGATTAGACGGAGAAAAACTGTGACCAGGTGACTTGGCCTCGTCCTCCACAATGCTACCGCCGCGCTGGCTCGCCATCCCCAACAGTTCTGTATAGGTTCCCCAAACTAGGCCAGTTCCATGTACTCTAGGGACACTAAGCAGATGGGAACGAAACGGCTAGTATTAGTGTTGCTGCTGGCCTAATGTGATTAGACGGAGAAAAACTGTGACCAGGTGACTTGGCCTCGTCCTCCACAATGCTACCGCCGCGCTGGCTCGCCATCCCCAACAGTTCTGTATAGGTTCCCCAAACTAGCCCAGTTCCGTATACTCTAGGGACACTAAGCAGATGGGAATGAAATGGGTTGTATTAGTGTTGCTGCTGGCCTAATGTGATTAGACGGAGAAAAACTGTGACCAGGTGACTTGGCCTCGTCCTCCACAATGCTACCGCCGCCAGCGCCATCTCCAACAGTTCTGTATAGGTTCCCCAAACTAGGCCAGTTCCATGTACTCTAGGGACACTAAACAGATGGGAACGAAATGGCTAGTATTAGTGTTGCTACTGGCCTAATGTGATTAGACGGAGAAAAACTGTGACCAGGTGACTTGGTCTCGTCCTCCACAATGCTACCGCTGCGCTGGCTCGCCATCCCCAACAGTTCTGTATAGGTTCCCCAAACTAGGCCAGTTCCGTATACTCTAGGGACACTAAACAGATGGGAACGAAATGGCTAGTATTAGTGTTGCTGCTGGCCTAATGTGATTACACGGAGAAAAACTGTGACCAGGTGACTTGGCCTCGTCCTCCACAATGCTACCGCTGCGCTGGCTCGCCATCCCCAACAGTTCTGTATAGGTTCCCCAAACCAGGCCAGTTCCATGTACTCTAGGGACACTAAACAGATGGGAATGAAATGGGTTGTATTTGTGTTGCTGCTGGCCTAATGTGATTAGACGGAGAAAAACTGTGACCAGGTGACTTGGCCTCGTCCTCCACAATGCTACCGCTGCGCTGGCTCGCCATCCCCAACAGTTCTGTATAGGTTCCCCAAACTAGGCCAGTTCCATGTACTCTAGGGACACTAAACAGATGGGAATGAAATGGGTTGTATTTGTGTTGCTGCTGGCCTAATGTGATTAGACGGAGAAAAACTGTGACCAGGTGACTTGGCCTCGTCCTCCACAATGCTACCGCTGCGCTGGCTCGCCATCCCCAACAGTTCTGTATAGGTTCCCCAAACTAGGCCAGTTCCATGTACTCTAGGGACACTAAACAGATGGGAACGAAATGGCTAGTATTAGTGTTGCTGCTGGCCTAATGTGATTAGACGGAGAAAAACTGTGACCAGGTGACTTGGTCTCGTCCTCCACAATGCTACCGCTGCGCTGGCTCGCCATCCCCAACAGTTCTGTATAGGTTCCCCAAACTAGGCCAGTTCCATGTACTCTAGGGACACTAAACAGATGGGAACGAAATGGCTAGTATTAGTGTTGCTGCTGGCCTAATGTGATTAGACGGAGAAAAACTGTGACCAGGTGACTTGGTCTCGTCCTCCACAATGCTACCGCTGCGCTGGCTCGCCATCCCCAACAGTTCTGTATAGGTTCCCCAAACTAGGCCAGTTCCATGTACTCTAGGGACACTAAGCAGATGGGAACGAAATGGCTAGTATTAGTGTTGCTGCTGGCCTAATATGATTACACGGAGAAAAACTGTGACCAGGTGACTTGGTCTCGTCCTCCACAATCCTACCGCCGAGCTGGCTTGCCATCCCCAACAGTTCTGTATAGGTTCCCCAAACTAGGCCAGTTCCATGTACTCTAGGGACACTAAGCAGATGGGAATGAAATGGGTTGTATTAGTGTTGCTGCTGGCCTAATGTGATTAGACGGAGGGAAACTGTGACCAGGTGACTTGGTCTCCTCCTCCACAATGCTACCGCTGCGCTGGCTCGCCATCCCCAACAGTTCTGTATAGGTTCCCCAAACTAGGCCAGTTCCGTATACTCTAGGGACACTAAACAGATGGGAACGAAATGGCTAGTATTAGTGTTGCTGCTGGCCTAATGTGATTAGACGGAGAAAAACTGTGACCAGGTGACTTGGCCTCGTCCTCCACAATGCTACCGCTGCGCTGGCTCGCCATCCCCAACAGTTCTGTATAGGTTCCCCAAACTAGGCCAGTTCCGTATACTCTAGGGACACTAAACAGATGGGAACGAAATGGCTAGTATTAGTGTGGCTGCTGGCCTAATGTGATTAGACGGAGAAAAACTGTGACCAGGTGACTTGGCCTCGTCCTCCACAATGCTACCGCCGCGCTGGCTTGCCATCCCCAACAGTTCTGTATAGGTTCCCCAAACTAGGCCAGTTCCATGTACTCTAGGGACACTAAGCAGATGGGAACCAAATGGCTAGTATTAGTGTTGCTGCTGGCCTAATGTGATTAGACGGAGAAAAACTGTGACCAGGTGACTTGGTCTCGTCCTCCACAATGCTACCGCCGCGCTGGCTCGCCATCCCCAACAGTTCTGTATAGGTTCCCCAAACTAGGCCAGTTCCATGTACTCTAGGGACACTAAGCAGATGGGAACGAAATGGCTAGTATTAGTGTTGCTGCTGGCCTAATGTGATTAGACGGAGAAAAACTGTGACCAGGTGACTTGGTCTCGTCCTCCACAATGCTACCGCCGCGCTGGCTCGCCATCCTCAACAGTTCTGTATAGGTTCCCCAAACTAGCCCAGTTCCGTATACTCTAGGTACACTAAACAGATGGGAACGAAATGGCTAGTATTAGTGTTGCTGCTGGCCTAATGTGATTAGACGGAGAAAAACTGTGACCAGGTGACTTGGCCTCGTCCTCCACAATGCTACCGCCGCGCTGGCTTGCCATCCCCAACAGTTCTGTATAGGTTCCCCAAACTAGCCCAGTTCCGTATACTCTAGGGACACTAAACAGATGGGAACGAAATGGCTAGTATTAGTGTTGCTGCTGGCCTAATGTGATTAGACGGAGAAAAACTGTGACCAGGTGACTTGGCCTCGTCCTCCACAATGCTACCGCCGCGCTGGCTTGCCATCCGCAACAGTTCTGTATAGGTTCCCCAAACTAGGCCAGTTCCGTATACTCTAGGGACACTAAACAGATGGGAACGAAATGGCTAGTATTAGTGTTGCTGCTGGCCTAATGTGATTAGACGGAGAAAAACTGTGACCAGGTGACTTGGCCTCGTCCTCCACAATGCTACCGCTGCGCTGGCTCGCCATCCCCAACAGTTCTGTATAGGTTCCCCAAACTAGGCTAGTTCCATGTACTCTAGGGACACTAAACAGATGGGAACGAAATGGCTAGTATTAGTGTTGCTGCTGGCCTAATGTGATTAGACGGAGGGAAACTGTGACCAGGTGACTTGGCCTCGTCCTCCACAATGCTACCGCTGCGCTGGCTCGCCATCCCCAACAGTTCTGTATAGGTTCCCCAAACTAGGCCAGTTCCATGTACTCTAGGGACACTAAACAGATGGGAACGAAATGGCTAGTATTAGTGTTGCTGCTGGCCTAATGTGATTACACGGAGAAAAACTGTGACCAGGTGACTTGGCCTCGTCCTCCACAATGCTACCGCTGCGCTGGCTCGCCATCCCCAACAGTTCTGTATAGGTTCCCCAAACTAGGCCAGTTCCATGTACTCTAGGGACACTAAACAGATGGGAACGAAATGGCTAGTATTAGTGTTGCTGCTGGCCTAATGTGATTAGACGGAGAAAAACTGTGACCAGGTGACTTGGTCTCGTCCTCCACAATGCTACCGCTGCGCTGGCTCGCCATCCCCAACAGTTCTGTATAGGTTCCCCAAACTAGGCCAGTTCCATGTACTCTAGGGACACTAAACAGATGGGAACGAAATGGCTAGTATTAGTGTTGCTGCTGGCCTAATGTGATTACACGGAGAAAAACTGTGACCAGGTGACTTGGCCTCGTCCTCCACAATGCTACCGCTGCGCTGGCTCGCCATCCCCAACAGTTCTGTATAGGTTCCCCAAACTAGGCCAGTTCCATGTACTCTAGGGACACTAAACAGATGGGAACGAAATGGCTAGTATTAGTGTTGCTGCTGGCCTAATGTGATTAGACGGAGAAAAACTGTGACCAGGTGACTTGGTCTCGTCCTCCACAATGCTACCGCTGCGCTGGCTCGCCATCCCCAACAGTTCTGTATAGGTTCCCCAAACTAGGCCAGTTCCATGTACTCTAGGGACACTAAACAGATGGGAACGAAATGGCTAGTATTAGTGTTGCTGCTGGCCTAATGTGATTAGACGGAGAAAAACTGTGACCAGGTGACTTGGCCTCGTCCTCCACAATGCTACCGCTGCGCTGGCTCGCCATCCCCAACAGTTCTGTATAGGTTCCCCAAACTAGGCCAGTTCCATGTACTCTAGGGACACTAAGCAGATGGGAACGAAATGGCTAGTATTAGTGTTGCTGCTGGCCTAATATGATTACACGGAGAAAAACTGTGACCAGGTGACTTGGTCTCGTCCTCCACAATGCTACCGCTGCGCTGGCTCGCCATCCCCAACAGTTCTGTATAGGTTCCCCAAACTAGGCCAGTTCCATGTACTCTAGGGACACTAAGCAGATGGGAACGAAATGGCTAGTATTAGTGTTGCTGCTGGCCTAATATGATTACACGGAGAAAAACTGTGACCAGGTGACTTGGTCTCGTCCTCCACAATGCTACCGCCGCGCTGGCTTGCCATCCCCAACAGTTCTGTATAGGTTCCCCAAACTAGGCCAGTTCCATGTACTCTAGGGACACTAAGCAGATGGGAATGAAATGGGTTGTATTAGTGTTGCTGCTGGCCTAATGTGATTAGACGGAGGGAAACTGTGACCAGGTGACTTGGCCTCGTCCTCCACAATGCTACCGCCGCGCTGGCTTGCCATCCCCAACAGTTCTGTATAGGTTCCAAAAACTTGGCCAGTTCCTAATCAAAATATCAAGAATAGAAGCAACGCCAGTCTTTAAAATTCGAAACCCGTTTTTAAGTTAACATAGTCTTGCTGTCATCCATCAAGCACGCTCCGGTGCCCATGAAGCCTTTCTCGATAAATCAGATGGAACGTTCGATGAAATGCGCGTCAAATGGAGTTAGTCATTTAATAAACGGGAACTGGGCTCAAATTTAAATGTCGTAGCTGGCAACCAGTGCCTAACCCAGCAGGAGCTATAACCAAGGGTATAGGCAAATCGTATTAGATTGTTTTAAGAAAATAGTTCATTTAGGAATACTTATATCGACACATTTCGACCTGGCATTGGAATTTGCGTTACGGCCTCTACGCTTCACGATAAGTTTGATCAAATATAAACCCTCTACTCCTTTCAACTCCTTCTTTTGGTTCACGCTCTCCATATTTTGTTTAAGTTAAGTTTTGAACCCTTAATATTACTTTTTATTCATCCACACAAGTTCAAATATGTCTTTTAAATTTGTATGGAGTGACACTTGAATATCAATATATTTTGTTCACATATTCACCCATTAAATAATTCTAATGAATTAATTTTAGTTTTATATGGGAAAAAACTTTTCACAAATTGGACAAGGTATGCAATTTAGTAATTTCACAACATTTGCTTAAAATAAGTGATAACATATGATTTCATTAAACAGCTAATTTTATGTTATAGGTATGTGGTAGAACAGCTGTTTATCGTATAGGTTATGCTACTTTACTTACATTAAGTGCAATTATTTAATAAAAAGTAACTTAAACTTTAAAAAATTGTTTGCTGACCAAAGTACGAATTGATTTTAAAACATTTTGGTTTATATTACTTGTTTAAAATTTTATTTACCAATTAGAAGAGCGGTTATAGGTAGTGAAGCGACAAAGTAGAAATGAAACCATAGAAAGGCAAAGAGACCTGGAGATTTGCCTCGAGAAGGTGAAACCTCGCCGTTTATTCTTCTTTCTCCTGTTTTGATTTAACCTCTTCGGAAGTGGAGTCAGGTAACAGCTATATGAGTGACAGTGTGATAATTGCATGAAAACAAGCACAAACAGTTGCAAAAACTCGAAAACGTGCAAGAGTTTTATTACTATTTAGAAAGAAATCAAATGGAGCTCCATTCAGCTGATACGTTTTGTGTTTAAGTGAAGGTTATACATTTCCCAAGGGCATAATAATAGTACCTTTACAAAGTATTACATTTGTGGTCGACTTGAGGCAGGTCAGCGGTGAAAGTATATTCCCTATGTATAAACGTGACGACCACTATAAGCCGTGCTAGGTTAGGAAATCGGGCAGCACATCAAACCTATTTGTGGCCGACTTGAGGCAGGTCAGCGGTGAAAGTATATTCCCTATGTATAAACGTGACGACCACTATAAGCCGCGCTAGGTTAGGAAATCGGGCAGCACATCAAACCTATTTGTGGCCGACTTGAGGCAGGTCAGCGGTGAAAGTATATTCCCTATGTATAAACGTGACGACCACTATAAGCCGCGCTAGGTTAGGAAATCGGGCAGCACATCAAACCTATTTGTGGCCGACTTGAGGCAGGTCAGCGGTGAAAGTATATTCCCTATGTATAAACGTGACGACCACTATAAGCCGCGCTAGGTTAGGAAATCGGGCAGCACATCAAACCTATTTGTGGCCGACTTGAGGCAGGTCAGCGGTGAAAGTATATTCCCTATGTATAAACGTGACGACCACTATAAGCCGCGCTAGGTTAGGAAATCGGGCAGCACATCAAACCTATTTGTGGCCGACTTGAGGCATGGTCAGCGGTGAAAGTATATTCCCTATGTATAAACGTGACGACCACTATAAGCCGTGCTAGGTTAGGAAATCGGGCAGCACATCAAACCTATTTGTGGCCGACTTGAGGCATGGTCAGCGGTGAAAGTATATTCCCTATGTATAAACGTGACGACCACTATAAGCCGCGCTAGGTTAGGAAATCGGGCAGCACATCAAACCTATTTGTGGCCGACTTGAGGCATGGTCAGCGGTGAAAGTATATTCCCTATGTATAAACGTGACGACCACTATAAGCCGTGCTAGGTTAGGAAATCGGGCAGCACATCAAACCTATTTGTGGCCGACTTGAGGCATGGTCAGCGGTGAAAGTATATTCCCTATGTATAAACGTGACGACCACTATAAGCCGCGTAGGTTAGGAAATCGGGCAGCACATCAAACCTATTTGTGGCCGACTTGAGGCATGGTCAGCGGTGAAAGTATATTCCCTATGTATAAACGTGACGACCACTATAAGCCGCGTAGGTTAGGAAATCGGGCAGCACATCAAACCTATTTGTGGCCGACTTGAGGCAGGTAAGCGGTGAAAGTATATTCCCTATGTATAAACGTGACGACCACTATAAGCCGTGCTAGGTTAGGAAATCGGGCAGCACATCAAACCTATTTGTGGCCGACTTGAGGCATGGTCAGCGGTGAAAGTATATTCCCTATGTATAAACGTGACGACCACTATAAGCCGTGCTAGGTTAGGAAATCGGGCAGCACATCAAACCTATTTGTGGCCGACTTGAGGCATGGTCAGCGGTGAAAGTATATTCCCTATGTATAAACGTGACGACCACTATAAGCCGCGTAGGTTAGGAAATCGGGCAGCACATCAAACCTATTTGTGGCCGACTTGAGGCAGGTAAGCGGTGAAAGTATATTCCCTATGTATAAACGTGACGACCACTATAAGCCGTGCTAGGTTAGGAAATCGGGCAGCACATCAAACCTATTTGTGGCCGACTTGAGGCATGGTCAGCGGTGAAAGTATATTCCCTATGTATAAACGTGACGACCACTATAAGCCGTGCTAGGTTAGGAAATCGGGCAGCACATCAAACCTATTTGTGGCCGACTTGAGGCAGGTCAGCGGTGAAAGTATATTCCCTATGTATAAACGTGACGACCACTATAAGCCGCGCTAGGTTAGGAAATCGGGCAGCACATCAAACCTATTTGTGGCCGACTTGAGGCAGGTCAGCGGTGAAAGTATATTCCCTATGTATAAACGTGACGACCACTATAAGCCGCGTAGGTTAGGAAATCGGGCAGCACATCAAACCTATTTGTGGCCGACTTGAGGCAGGTAAGCGGTGAAAGTATATTCCCTATGTATAAACGTGACGACCACTATAAGCCGTGCTAGGTTAGGAAATCGGGCAGCACATCAAACCTATTTGTGGCCGACTTGAGGCATGGTCAGCGGTGAAAGTATATTCCCTATGTATAAACGTGACGACCACTATAAGCCGCGCTAGGTTAGGAAATCGGGCAGCACATCAAACCTATTTGTGGCCGACTTGAGGCATGGTAAGCGGTGAAAGTATATTCCCTATGTATAAACGTGACGACCACTATAAGCCGCGTAGGTTAGGAAATCGGGCAGCACATCAAACCTATTTGTGGCCGACTTGAGGCAGGTCAGCGGTGAAAGTATATTCCCTATGTATAAACGTGACGACCACTATAAGCCGTGCTAGGTTAGGAAATCGGGCAGCACATCAAACCTATTTGTGGCCGACTTGAGGCATGGTCAGCGGTGAAAGTATATTCCCTATGTATAAACGTGACGACCACTATAAGCCGTGCTAGGTTAGGAAATCGGGCAGCACATCAAACCTATTTGTGGCCGACTTGAGGCATGGTCAGCGGTGAAAGTATATTCCCTATGTATAAACGTGACGACCACTATAAGCCGCGTAGGTTAGGAAATCGGGCAGCACATCAAACCTATTTGTGGCCGACTTGAGGCATGGTCAGCGGTGAAAGTATATTCCCTATGTATAAACGTGACGACCACTATAAGCCGCGTAGGTTAGGAAATCGGGCAGCACATCAAACCTATTTGTGGCCGACTTGAGGCAGGTAAGCGGTGAAAGTATATTCCCTATGTATAAACGTGACGACCACTATAAGCCGCGCTAGGTTAGGAAATCGGGCAGCACATCAAACCTATTTGTGGCCGACTTGAGGCAGGTCAGCGGTGAAAGTATATTCCCTATGTATAAACGTGACGACCACTATAAGCCGCGTAGGTTAGGAAATCGGGCAGCACATCAAACCTATTTGTGGCCGACTTGAGGCATGGTCAGCGGTGAAAGTATATTCCCTATGTATAAACGTGACGACCACTATAAGCCGCGCTAGGTTAGGAAATCGGGCAGCACATCAAACCTATTTGTGGCCGACTTGAGGCAGGTCAGCGGTGAAAGTATATTCCCTATGTATAAACGTGACGACCACTATAAGCCGCGTAGGTTAGGAAATCGGGCAGCACATCAAACCTATTTGTGGCCGACTTGAGGCAGGTCAGCGGTGAAAGTATATTCCCTATGTATAAACGTGACGACCACTATAAGCCGCGCTAGGTTAGGAAATCGGGCAGCACATCAAACCTATTTGTGGCCGACTTGAGGCAGGTCAGCGGTGAAAGTATATTCCCTATGTATAAACGTGACGACCACTATAAGCCGCGCTAGGTTAGGAAATCGGGCAGCACATCAAACCTATTTGTGGCCGACTTGAGGCAGGTCAGCGGTGAAAGTATATTCCCTATGTATAAACGTGACGACCACTATAAGCCGCGTAGGTTAGGAAATCGGGCAGCACATCAAACCTATTTGTGGCCGACTTGAGGCAGGTCAGCGGTGAAAGTATATTCCCTATGTATAAACGTGACGACCACTATAAGCCGCGTAGGTTAGGAAATCGGGCAGCACATCAAACCTATTTGTGGCCGACTTGAGGCAGGTCAGCGGTGAAAGTATATTCCCTATGTATAAACGTGACGACCACTATAAGCCGCGCTAGGTTAGGAAATCGGGCAGCACATCAAACCTATTTGTGGCCGACTTGAGGCAGGTCAGCGGTGAAAGTATATTCCCTATGTATAAACGTGACGACCACTATAAGCCGCGTAGGTTAGGAAATCGGGCAGCACATCAAACCTATTTGTGGCCGACTTGAGGCAGGTCAGCGGTGAAAGTATATTCCCTATGTATAAACGTGACGACCACTATAAGCCGTGCTAGGTTAGGAAATCGGGCAGCACATCAAACCTATTTGTAGCCGACTTGAGGCAGGTCAGCGGTGAAAGTATATTCCCTATGTATAAACGTGACGACCACTATAAGCCGCGCTAGGTTGGGAAATCGGGCAGCACATCAAACCTATTTGTGGCCGACTTGAGGCAGGTCAGCGGTGAAAGTATATTCCCTATGTATAAACGTGACGACCACTATAAGCCGCGCTAGGTTAGGAAATCGGGCAGCACATCAAACCTATTTGTGGCCGACTTGAGGCAGGTCAGCGGTGAAAGTATATTCCCTATGTATAAACGTGACGACCACTATAAGCCGCGTAGGTTAGGAAATCGGGCAGCACATCAAACCTATTTGTGGCCGACTTGAGGCAGGTCAGCGGTGAAAGTATATTCCCTATGTATAAACGTGACGACCACTATAAGCCGCGTAGGTTAGGAAATCGGGCAGCACATCAAACCTATTTGTGGCCGACTTGAGGCATGGTAAGCGGTGAAAGTATATTCCCTATGTATAAACGTGACGACCACTATAAGCCGTGCTAGGTTAGGAAATCGGGCAGCACATCAAACCTATTTGTGGCCGACTTGAGGCATGGTCAGCGGTGAAAGTATATTCCCTATGTATAAACGTGGCGACCACTATAAGCCGCGCTAGGTTAGGAAATCGGGCAGCACATCAAACCTATTTGTGGCCGACTTGAGGCATGGTCAGCGGTGAAAGTATATTCCCTATGTATAAACGTGGCGACCACTATAAGCCGCGCTAGGTTAGGAAATCGGGCAGCACATCAAACCTATTTGTGGCCGACTTGAGGCATGGTCAGCGGTGAAAGTATATTCCCTATGTATAAACGTGACGACCACTATAAGCCGTGCTAGGTTAGGAAATCGGGCAGCACATCAAACCTATTTGTGGCCGACTTGAGGCATGGTAAGCGGTGAAAGTATATTCCCTATGTATAAACGTGACGACCACTATAAGCCGCGCTAGGTTAGGAAATCGGGCAGCACATCAAACCTATTTGTGGCCGACTTGAGGCAGGTAAGCGGTGAAAGTGTATTCCCTATGTATAAACGTGGCGACCACTATAAGCCGCGCTAGGTTAGGAAATCGGGCAGCACATCAAACCTATTTGTGGCCGACTTGAGGCATGGTAAGCGGTGAAAGTATATTCCCTATGTATAAACGTGACGACCACTATAAGCCGTGCTAGGTTAGGAAATCGGGCAGCACATCAAACCTATTTGTGGCCGACTTGAGGCATGGTCAGCGGTGAAAGTATATTCCCTATGTATAAACGTGGCGACCACTATAAGCCGCGCTAGGTTAGGAAATCGGGCAGCACATCAAACCTATTTGTGGCCGACTTGAGGCATGGTCAGCGGTGAAAGTATATTCCCTATGTATAAACGTGGCGACCACTATAAGCCGCGCTAGGTTAGGAAATCGGGCAGCACATCAAACCTATTTGTGGCCGACTTGAGGCATGGTCAGCGGTGAAAGTATATTCCCTATGTATAAACGTGACGACCACTATAAGCCGTGCTAGGTTAGGAAATCGGGCAGCACATCAAACCTATTTGTGGCCGACTTGAGGCATGGTAAGCGGTGAAAGTATATTCCCTATGTATAAACGTGACGACCACTATAAGCCGCGCTAGGTTAGGAAATCGGGCAGCACATCAAACCTATTTGTGGCCGACTTGAGGCATGGTCAGCGGTGAAAGTATATTCCCTATGTATAAACGTGACGACCACTATAAGCCGCGTAGGTTAGGAAATCGGGCAGCACATCAAACCTATTTGTGGCCGACTTGAGGCAGGTAAGCGGTGAAAGTATATTCCCTATGTATAAACGTGACGACCACTATAAGCCGCGCTAGGTTAGGAAATCGGGCAGGACATCAAACCTATTTGTGGCCGACTTGAGGCAGGTAAGCGGTGAAAGTATATTCCATATGTATAAACGTGGCGACCACTATAAGCCGCGCTAGGTTAGGAAATCGGGCAGCACATCAAACCTATTTGTGGCCGACTTGAGGCATGGTCAGCGGTGAGAGTATATTCCCTATGTATAAACGTGGCGACCACTATAAGCCGCGCTAGGTTAGGAAATCGGGCAGCACATCAAACCTATTTGTGGCCGACTTGAGGCATGGTCAGCGGTGAAACAATATACCCTATGTATAAACGTGACGACCACTATAAGCCGTGCTAGGTTAGGAAATCGGGCAGCACATCAAACCTATTTGTGGCCGACTTGAGGCAGGTCAGCGGTGAAAGTATATTCCCTATGTATAAACGTGACGACCACTATAAGCCGTGCTAGGTTAGGAAATCGGGCAGCACATCAAACCTATTTGTGGCCGACTTGAGGCATGGTCAGCGGTGAAACAATATACCCTATGTATAAACGTGACGACCACTATAAGCCGTGCTAGGTTAGGAAATCGGGCAGCACATCAAACCTATTTGTGGCCGACTTGAGGCATGGTCAGCGGTGAGAGTATATTCCCTATGTATAAACGTGGCGACCACTATAAGCCGCGCTAGGTTAGGAAATCGGGCAGCACATCAAACCTATTTGTGGCCGACTTGAGGCATGGTCAGCTGTGAAACAATATACCCTATGTATAAACGTGACGACCACTATAAGCCGTGCTAGGTTAGGAAATCGGGCAGCACATCAAACCTATTTGTGGCCGACTTGAGGCAGGTCAGCGGTGAAACAATATACCCTATGTATAAACGTGACGACCACTATAAGCCGTGCTAGGTTAGGAAATCGGGCAGCACATCAAACCTATTTGTGGCCGACTTGAGGCAGGTCAGCGGTGAAACAATATACCCTATGTATAAACGTGACGACCACTATAAGCCGCGCTAGGTTAGGAAATCGGGCAGCACATCAAACCTATTTGTGGCCGACTTGAGGCATGGTCAGCGGTGAAAGTATATTCCCTATGTATAAACGTGACGACCACTATAAGCCGCGCTAGGTTAGGAAATCGGGCAGCACATCAAACCTATTTGTGGCCGACTTGAGGCATGGTCAGCGGTGAAACAATATACCCTATGTATAAACGTGACGACCACTATAAGCCGTGCTAGGTTAGGAAATCGGGCAGCACATCAAACCTATTTGTGGCCGACTTGAGGCATGGTCAGCGGTGAAACAATATACCCTATGTATAAACGTGACGACCACTATAAGCCGTGCTAGGTTAGGAAATCGGGCAGCACATCAAACCTATTTGTGGCCGACTTGAGGCAGGTCAGCGGTGAAACAATATACCCTATGTATAAACGTGACGACCACTATAAGCCGCGCTAGGTTAGGAAATCGGGCAGCACATCAAACCTATTTGTGGCCGACTTGAGGCATGGTCAGCGGTGAAACAATATACCCTATGTATAAACGTGACGACCACTATAAGCCGTGCTAGGTTAGGAAATCGGGCAGCACATCAAACCTATTTGTGGCCGACTTGAGGCAGGTCAGCGGTGAAACAATATACCCTATGTATAAACGTGACGACCACTATAAGCCGTGCTAGGTTAGGAAATCGGGCAGCACATCAAACCTATTTGTGGCCGACTTGAGGCATGGTCAGCGGTGAAACAATATACCCTATGTATAAACGTGACGACCACTATAAGCCGTGCTAGGTTAGGAAATCGGGCAGCACATCAAACCTATTTGTGGCCGACTTGAGGCATGGTCAGCGGTGAAACAATATACCCTATGTATAAACGTGACGACCACTATAAGCCGCGCTAGGTTAGGAAATCGGGCAGCACATCAAACCTATTTGTGGCCGACTTGAGGCATGGTCAGCGGTGAAACAATATACCCTATGTATAAACGTGACGACCACTATAAGCCGTGCTAGGTTAGGAAATCGGGCAGCACATCAAACCTATTTGTGGCCGACTTGAGGCATGGTCAGCGGTGAAAGTATATTCCCTATGTATAAACGTGACGACCACTATAAGCCGTGCTAGGTTAGGAAATCGGGCAGCACATCAAACCTATTTGTGGCCGACTTGAGGCATGGTCAGCGGTGAAAGTATATTCCCTATGTATAAACGTGACGACCACTATAAGCCGCGCTAGGTTAGGAAATCGGGCAGCACATCAAACCTATTTGTGGCCGACTTGAGGCAGGTCAGCGGTGAAAGTATATTCCCTATGTATAAACGTGACGACCACTATAAGCCGTGCTAGGTTAGGAAATCGGGCAGCACATCAAACCTATTTGTGGCCGACTTGAGGCATGGTCAGCGGTGAAAGTATATTCCCTATGTATAAACGTGACGACCACTATAAGCCGTGCTAGGTTAGGAAATCGGGCAGCACATCAAACCTATTTGTGGCCGACTTGAGGCATGGTCAGCGGTGAAACAATATACCCTATGTATAAACGTGACGACCACTATAAGCCGTGCTAGGTTAGGAAATCGGGCAGCACATCAAACCTATTTGTGGCCGACTTGAGGCAGGTCAGCGGTGAAACAATATACCCTATGTATAAACGTGACGACCACTATAAGCCGTGCTAGGTTAGGAAATCGGGCAGCACATCAAACCTATTTGTGGCCGACTTGAGGCATGGTCAGCGGTGAAACAATATACCCTATGTATAAACGTGACGACCACTATAAGCCGTGCTAGGTTAGGAAATCGGGCAGCACATCAAACCTATTTGTGGCCGACTTGAGGCATGGTCAGCGGTGAAACAATATACCCTATGTATAAACGTGACGACCACTATAAGCCGTGCTAGGTTAGGAAATCGGGCAGCACATCAAACCTATTTGTGGCCGACTTGAGGCATGGTCAGCGGTGAAACAATATACCCTATGTATAAACGTGACGACCACTATAAGCCGTGCTAGGTTAGGAAATCGGGCAGCACATCAAACCTATTTGTGGCCGACTTGAGGCATGGTCAGCGGTGAAACAATATACCCTATGTATAAACGTGACGACCACTATAAGCCGTGCTAGGTTAGGAAATCGGGCAGCACATCAAACCTATTTGTGGCCGACTTGAGGCATGGTCAGCGGTGAAAGTATATTCCCTATGTATAAACGTGACGACCACTATAAGCCGCGCTAGGTTAGGAAATCGGGCAGCACATCAAACCTATTTGTGGCCGACTTGAGGCATGGTCAGCGGTGAAACAATATACCCTATGTATAAACGTGACGACCACTATAAGCCGTGCTAGGTTAGGAAATCGGGCAGCACATCAAACCTATTTGTGGCCGACTTGAGGCAGGTAAGCGGTGAAAGTATATTCCCTATGTATAAACGTGACGACCACTATAAGCCGTGCTAGGTTAGGAAATCGGGCAGCACATCAAACCTATTTGTGGCCGACTTGAGGCATGGTAAGCGGTGAAAGTATATACCCTATGTATAAACGTGACGACCACTATAAGCCGTGCTAGGTTAGGAAATCGGGCAGCACATCAAACCTATTTGTGGCCGACTTGAGGCATGGTCAGCGGTGAAACAATATACCCTATGTATAAACGTGACGACCACTATAAGCCGTGCTAGGTTAGGAAATCGGGCAGCACATCAAACCTATTTGTGGCCGACTTGAGGCATGGTCAGCGGTGAAACAATATACCCTATGTATAAACGTGACGACCACTATAAGCCGCGCTAGGTTAGGAAATCGGGCAGCACATCAAACCTATTTGTGGCCGACTTGAGGCAGGTCAGCGGTGAAAGTATATTCCCTATGTATAAACGTGACGACCACTATAAGCCGTGCTAGGTTAGGAAATCGGGCAGCACATCAAACCTATTTGTGGCCGACTTGAGGCATGGTCAGCGGTGAAACAATATACCCTATGTATAAACGTGACGACCACTATAAGCCGCGCTAGGTTAGGAAATCGGGCAGCACATCAAACCTATTTGTGGCCGACTTGAGGCATGGTAAGCGGTGAAAGTATATTCCCTATGTATAAACGTGACGACCACTATAAGCCGTGCTAGGTTAGGAAATCGGGCAGCACATCAAACCTATTTGTGGCCGACTTGAGGCATGGTCAGCGGTGAAAGTATATTCCCTATGTATAAACGTGACGACCACTATAAGCCGCGCTAGGTTAGGAAATCGGGCAGCACATCAAACCTATTTGTGGCCGACTTGAGGCATGGTCAGCGGTGAAAGTATATTCCCTATGTATAAACGTGACGACCACTATGAACCGCGCTAGGTTAGGAAATCGGGCAGCACATCAAACCTATTTGTGGCCGACTTGAGGCAGGTCAGCGGTGAAAGTATATTCCCTATGTATAAACGTGACGACCACTATAAGCCGCGCTAGGTTAGGAAATCGGGCAGCACATCAAACCTATTTGTGGCCGACTTGAGGCAGGTCAGCGGTGAAAGTATATTCCCTATGTATAAACGTGACGACCACTATAAGCCGTGCTAGGTTAGGAAATCGGGCAGCACATCAAACCTATTTGTGGCCGACTTGAGGCATGGTCAGCGGTGAAAGTATATTCCCTATGTATAAACGTGACGACCACTATAAGCCGTGCTAGGTTAGGAAATCGGGCAGCACATCAAACCTATTTGTGGCCGACTTGAGGCATGGTCAGCGGTGAAAGTATATTCCCTATGTATAAACGTGACGACCACTATAAGCCGTGCTAGGTTAGGAAATCGGGCAGCACATCAAACCTATTTGTGGCCGACTTGAGGCAGGTCAGCGGTGAAAGTATATTCCCTATGTATAAACGTGACGACCACTATAAGCCGTGCTAGGTTAGGAAATCGGGCAGCACATCAAACCTATTTGTGGCCGACTTGAGGCATGGTCAGCGGTGAAAGTATATTCCCTATGTATAAACGTGACGACCACTATAAGCCGCGTAGGTTAGGAAATCGGGCAGCACATCAAACCTATTTGTGGCCGACTTGAGGCATGGTAAGCGGTGAAAGTATATTCCCTATGTATAAACGTGACGACCACTATAAGCCGCGCTAGGTTAGGAAATCGGGCAGCACATCAAACCTATTTGTGGCCGACTTGAGGCATGGTAAGCGGTGAAAGTATATTCCCTATGTATAAACGTGACGACCACTATAAGCCGTGCTAGGTTAGGAAATCGGGCAGCACATCAAACCTATTTGTGGCCGACTTGAGGCATGGTAAGCGGTGAAAGTATATACCCTATGTATAAACGTGACGACCACTATAAGCCGTGCTAGGTTAGGAAATCGGGCAGCACATCAAACCTATTTGTGGCCGACTTGAGGCAGGTCAGCGGTGAAAGTATATTCCCTATGTATAAACGTGACGACCACTATAAGCCGTGCTAGGTTAGGAAATCGGGCAGCACATCAAACCTATTTGTGGCCGACTTGAGGCAGGTCAGCGGTGAAAGTATATTCCCTATGTATAAACGTGACGACCACTATAAGCCGCGCTAGGTTAGGAAATCGGGCAGCACATCAAACCTATTTGTGGCCGACTTGAGGCATGGTCAGCGGTGAAAGTATATTCCCTATGTATAAACGTGACGACCACTATAAGCCGCGTAGGTTAGGAAATCGGGCAGCACATCAAACCTATTTGTGGCCGACTTGAGGCATGGTCAGCGGTGAAAGTATATTCCCTATGTATAAACGTGACGACCACTATAAGCCGCGTAGGTTAGGAAATCGGGCAGCACATCAAACCTATTTGTGGCCGACTTGAGGCAGGTCAGCGGTGAAAGTATATTCCCTATGTATAAACGTGACGACCACTATAAGCCGCGCTAGGTTAGGAAATCGGGCAGCACATCAAACCTATTTGTGGCCGACTTGAGGCATGGTCAGCGGTGAAAGTATATTCCCTATGTATAAATGTGACGACCACTATAAGCCGTGCTAGGTTAGGAAATCGGGCAGCACATCAAACCTATTTGTGGCCGACTTGAGGCAGGTCAGCGGTGAAACAATATACCCTATGTATAAACGTGACGACCACTATAAGCCGCGCTAGGTTAGGAAATCGGGCAGCACATCAAACCTATTTGTGGCCGACTTGAGGCAGGTCAGCGGTGAAAGTATATTCCCTATGTATAAACGTGACGACCACTATAAGCCGTGCTAGGTTAGGAAATCGGGCAGCACATCAAACCTATTTGTGGCCGACTTGAGGCAGGTCAGCGGTGAAAGTATATTCCCTATGTATAAACGTGACGACCACTATAAGCCGTGCTAGGTTAGGAAATCGGGCAGCACATCAAACCTATTTGTGGCCGACTTGAGGCATGGTCAGCGGTGAAAGTATATTCCCTATGTATAAACGTGACGACCACTATAAGCCGTGCTAGGTTAGGAAATCGGGCAGCACATCAAACCTATTTGTGGCCGACTTGAGGCATGGTAAGCGGTGAAAGTATATTCCCTATGTATAAACGTGACGACCACTATAAGCCGTGCTAGGTTAGGAAATCGGGCAGCACATCAAACCTATTTGTGGCCGACTTGAGGCAGGTCAGCGGTGAAAGTATATTCCCTATGTATAAACGTGACGACCACTATAAGCCGTGCTAGGTTAGGAAATCGGGCAGCACATCAAACCTATTTGTGGCCGACTTGAGGCATGGTCAGCGGTGAAAGTATATTCCCTATGTATAAACGTGACGACCACTATAAGCCGTGCTAGGTTAGGAAATCGGGCAGCACATCAAACCTATTTGTGGCCGACTTGAGGCAGGTCAGCGGTGAAAGTATATTCCCTATGTATAAACGTGACGACCACTATAAGCCGTGCTAGGTTAGGAAATCGGGCAGCACATCAAACCTATTTGTGGCCGACTTGAGGCATGGTAAGCGGTGAAAGTATATTCCCTATGTATAAACGTGACGACCACTATAAGCCGTGCTAGGTTAGGAAATCGGGCAGCACATCAAACCTATTTGTGGCCGACTTGAGGCATGGTCAGCGGTGAAAGTATATTCCCTATGTATAAACGTGACGACCACTATAAGCCGTGCTAGGTTAGGAAATCGGGCAGCACATCAAACCTATTTGTGGCCGACTTGAGGCAGGTCAGCGGTGAAAGTATATTCCCTATGTATAAACGTGACGACCACTATAAGCCGCGCTAGGTTAGGAAATCGGGCAGCACATCAAACCTATTTGTGGCCGACTTGAGGCATGGTCAGCGGTGAAACAATATTCCCTATGTATAAACGTGACGACCACTATAAGCCGTGCTAGGTTAGGAAATCGGGCAGCACATCAAACCTATTTGTGGCCGACTTGAGGCATGGTCAGCGGTGAAAGTATATTCCCTATGTATAAACGTGACGACCACTATAAGCCGTGCTAGGTTAGGAAATCGGGCAGCACATCAAACCTATTTGTGGCCGACTTGAGGCAGGTCAGCGGTGAAAGTATATTCCCTATGTATAAACGTGACGACCACTATAAGCCGTGCTAGGTTAGGAAATCGGGCAGCACATCAAACCTATTTGTGGCCGACTTGAGGCATGGTCAGCGGTGAAAGTATATTCCCTATGTATAAACGTGACGACCACTATAAGCCGTGCTAGGTTAGGAAATCGGGCAGCACATCAAACCTATTTGTGGCCGACTTGAGGCATGGTCAGCGGTGAAACAATATTCCTCATGTATAAACGTGACGACCACTATAAGCCGTGCTAGGTTAGGAAATCGGGCAGCACATCAAACCTATTTGTGGCCGACTTGAGGCAGGTCAGCGGTGAAAGTATATTCCCTATGTATAAACGTGACGACCACTATAAGCCGCGCTAGGTTAGGAAATCGGGCAGCACATCAAACCTATTTGTGGCCGACTTGAGGCATGGTCAGCGGTGAAAGTATATTCCCTATGTATAAACGTGACGACCACTATAAGCCGCGTAGGTTAGGAAATCGGGCAGCACATCAAACCTATTTGTGGCCGACTTGAGGCATGGTCAGCGGTGAAAGTATATTCCCTATGTATAAACGTGACGACCACTATAAGCCGCGTAGGTTAGGAAATCGGGCAGCACATCAAACCTATTTGTGGCCGACTTGAGGCAGGTCAGCGGTGAAAGTATATTCCCTATGTATAAACGTGACGACCACTATAAGCCGCGCTAGGTTAGGAAATCGGGCAGCACATCAAACCTATTTGTGGCCGACTTGAGGCATGGTCAGCGGTGAAAGTATATTCCCTATGTATAAACGTGACGACCACTATAAGCCGCGCTAGGTTAGGAAATCGGGCAGCACATCAAACCTATTTGTGGCCGACTTGAGGCAGGTCAGCGGTGAAACAATATACCCTATGTATAAACGTGACGACCACTATAAGCCGCGCTAGGTTAGGAAATCGGGCAGCACATCAAACCTATTTGTGGCCGACTTGAGGCAGGTCAGCGGTGAAAGTATATTCCCTATGTATAAACGTGACGACCACTATAAGCCGTGCTAGGTTAGGAAATCGGGCAGCACATCAAACCTATTTGTGGCCGACTTGAGGCAGGTCAGCGGTGAAAGTATATTCCCTATGTATAAACGTGACGACCACTATAAGCCGTGCTAGGTTAGGAAATCGGGCAGCACATCAAACCTATTTGTGGCCGACTTGAGGCATGGTCAGCGGTGAAAGTATATTCCCTATGTATAAACGTGACGACCACTATAAGCCGTGCTAGGTTAGGAAATCGGGCAGCACATCAAACCTATTTGTGGCCGACTTGAGGCATGGTAAGCGGTGAAAGTATATTCCCTATGTATAAACGTGACGACCACTATAAGCCGTGCTAGGTTAGGAAATCGGGCAGCACATCAAACCTATTTGTGGCCGACTTGAGGCATGGTCAGCGGTGAAAGTATATTCCCTATGTATAAACGTGACGACCACTATAAGCCGTGCTAGGTTAGGAAATCGGGCAGCACATCAAACCTATTTGTGGCCGACTTGAGGCAGGTCAGCGGTGAAAGTATATTCCCTATGTATAAACGTGACGACCACTATAAGCCGTGCTAGGTTAGGAAATCGGGCAGCACATCAAACCTATTTGTGGCCGACTTGAGGCATGGTCAGCGGTGAAACAATATTCCCTATGTATAAACGTGACGACCACTATAAGCCGCGCTAGGTTAGGAAATCGGGCAGCACATCAAACGCACATTATGAGAGGGTTATAATTTTTAAAAGCACTAGTAATGCTTGCTATATATAAATAAATTAGAAATAAATTAGACATTGTATCATCCTTTTGAGTGAATTAAAAAAAATCATGTTTTAAAAAAGTTAAAAGCTTTATGTGTTTAGGTTCAGTTTGTATAGCCTACCGTGTTTTAGATAGAATTTAGAAAGTTCATAAAGTTTTTGTAAAAATTGAAATTACATCAACTTTCAGAAATAGTTTGGATAGTTCATAATTTGTTTAAAATGATTGCAAATGGTTATGTTTTAAAAAACGTGTGGTTTCCACTATTTAACCAAGCCTGTAAAAGGATAGCCCTGGAATGGACGAGTTTTTAAACGTAACCGACTAGTTGAAGTGTTTTCAATAACAATTAAACAGGTGTGTTGTGCCAGTTTCGTTTAATGCATATTGATAATGGCGTAAATGAGCAAGACATGTAGGCGTGTTAGACATATAGGCGACGTAATGCGACATGTAATGTATTACAGTTTAATGCGGCTACATGTTCTATGTGTCGTGGGATGTATCTTGTTGACGCCGGTAGAGCCGACTCGGATAACGCTTAGTTTTGGCATCTGTTAAATGTCAACGTATATCCATGCTTCCCTAGCGCTGTCGGCATTGTCATTTGTTATAGCTGGAAATGCCGAGAGTTAATTTTTGTAGTGCCAAACACGCTGTAAATAAATTGGAAGAGGTACAATTCTTTTTAATATAGGTTTTTTATAACGTATAGCAGACTGAAAAAAACAAGTAATTTGAAAAAATTTTAGTTACTCAAAGTGTGTCAGATTAGATAGCCTGACCTAATTCAACATAACCCAAACTAACCTAACCTTACTGTTTTATAAGAATAACACTTCAAACAACAATGGGCACGTTCTTTCCCGACTCTATTCATCTTGCGTCGGCTTTTTCTTCTCGGGTTGTTCTAAGACGCATCCAGGAGGAGTCAAACAGAACAGTGAATATAAATATTTCTATGGGAAAATAGGTTAAAACTTTTCCCTCCCTCCTTTCCTTTCCCTCTTCAAACATCTTGCTGCAACAGGGACCCCGGCAGAGAGTACCTACACTACAGGTAAGGCATTCTACACACATCGCCTGAATTCGGTCTGGTATTTCATGTCCTTCATTAATATTGTTTATAGTAAGGCCTAGAGTCCTTTTTATTTCTTCGAAGGAATGATTTTTTCATACCTTTATGGTGATCAGCCTGTATTACTATTACTGCCAGAGGTAGAATTATGCCCCGCCTTCGGTATGGTGGGGCTACCCTCTTCCTCCAAGGGACGTGGACAGCTACACAATTCTTACAAAATTATTAATTACCTTACAAATTATAATATTACAACAAACACTTTACCTTTATTATCTTGTCTAGCTCGGTGGAGTCGGTGGAGCCTATCAGGGGTATTACAGGAGCTCAGGTAAAGAAAAATTTTACCATAGGTATCAAGCCTGGCTCCGCGGAGTCGACCTTTCAGGAGTAACACAAAGAGATCAGGTAAAGCTAAAACTTTACGCTAGGTAACATGCCTGGATCCGCGGAGTCGACCTATCAGGAGTATTACAGGACCTCAGGTAAAGCTAACACTTTGTCTTAGGTATCATGCTTGCTCCGCCGAGTCGACCTATCAGGAGTATTACAGGACCTCAGGTAAAGCTAACACTTTGTCTTAGGTATCATGCTTGCTCCGCCGAGTCGACCTATCAAGGGTATTACAGGAGCTCAGGTAAAGATAACACTTTACCCTAGGTATCATGCTTGCTCCGCGGAGTCGACCTATCAGGGGTATTACAGGACCTCAGGTAAAGCTAACACTTTGTCTTAGGTATCATGCTTGCTCCGCCGAGTCGACCTATCAGGAGTATTACAGGACCTCAGGTAAAGCTAACACTTTGTCTTAGGTATCATGCTTGCTCCGCGGAGTCGACCTATCAGGGGTATTACAGGAGCTCAGGTAAAGCTAACACTTTACCCTAGGTATCATGCTTGCTCCGCGGAGTCGACCTATCAGGGGTATTACAGGACCTCAGGTAAAGCTAACACTTTGTCTTAGGTATCATGCTTGCTCCGCGGAGTCGACCTATCAGGGGTATTACAGGAGCTCAGGTAAAGATAACACTTTATCTTGGGTATCATGCTTGGCTCCGCGGAGTCGACCTATCAGGGGTATTACAGGACCTCAGGTAAAGATAACACTTTATCTTGGGTATCATGCTTGGCTCCGCGGAGTCGACCTATCAGGGGTATTACAGGACCTCAGGTAAAGCTAACACTTTGTCTTAGGTATCATGCTTGCTCCGCGGAGTCGACCTATCAGGGGTATTACAGGAGCTCAGGTAAAGCTAACACTTTACCCTAGGTATCATGCTTGCTCCGCGGAGTCGACCTATCAGGGGTATTACAGGAGCTCAGGTAAAGATAACACTTTATCTTGGGTATCATGCTTGGCTCCGCGGAGTCGACCTATCAGGGGTATTACAGGAGCTCAGGTAAAGATAACACTTTATCTTGGGTATCATGCTTGGCTCCGCGGAGTCGACAGTAGATCGCGCCCTAGACTAGGACAGCCACCCCTAACTCGGCCGCTACGTAACCTAGGACTATAGGGGTAGTTTTGGATGATGCTCAAGGTCATCCCGACCTCAACCCCAGACCCGGGGGTGGTTTTGACCACGTTCAGGGGGGTAGGGGGTAGTTTTTTCGAAAAAAAAAAAACAAAATCGGCCGCTACGTAACCTAGGAGTATAGGGGTAGTTTCGGATGATGAGGGCCGACGTCCTGACCCTGACCGTAGCTTTGGGGGTGGTTTCGACCGCGTCTAGAGGGGTGGGGGGTAGTTTTTCGAAAAAATTTTTATTTTAACCTAACTCGGCCGCTACGTAACCTAGGACTATAGGGGTAGTTTTGGATGTTGCAGAGGCCTGACGCTGACCCTCACCCAACCCTAAGGGCGGTTTTGACCATGCCTAGAGGGGTGGTAAATGGAAAAAACTAATTCCAACCAACTAACCTAAGCTAGCCAAAATGGATCAAACCTAACCTAACCTGGGTGTTAGGGGTGACCTCGGCCACGTTCAGGACCATACCCGGGGGTAGCTCCGGGGGTCGATTGGGGGTGGGGGGGTAGTTTTCGAAAAGGGTTTGGAAAAATCTGTAGCGGTAGTTTTGCATGATGCTGAAGGTCATCCTGGCCTTGACCGTAGCCTTAGGGGTGGTTTTGTCCACGTTTAGAGGGGTGGGGGGTAGTTTTTCGAAAAAAAATAAATTCCAACCAACTAACCTAAGCTAGCCAAAATGGATCAAACCTAACCTAAGTGTTGGGGGGTGACCTCGGCCACGTTCAGGACCATACCCGGGGGATGCTCCGGGGGTGGAGTGGGGGTGGGGGGTAGTTTTCGAAAAAATTTTGGAAAATCGTGTCCTGACCGATAGGGTGAGTCTAGAGTCTATTACGGGTTGCTGAGGGCTAGTTTTGCCTAAGGGTAGTTTTTTAAATAAAATACGAAAATGCCGAAAATCGATCGGCCGGATCAACAGACAGTACGGTATATGTGTAGAGCCCAAAATGGAATGCTTCGAGGGTGGTATCCCCAAGGGGTGGTTTTTAAATAAAATACGAAAATGCCGAAAATCGACCGGTTTGATCAAATGATAGTACGGGATATCTCTAGAGTCCAATAAGGAACGCTGCGGGGGCGGTTTCGCCTGTGGGTTATCCTCAGATTGCCAAAAATAATCAGCGGAATAGCTTGGGTGGTGGGGGTAACTTTGGAAAGATATAATGGTTATCTGATGACGTATCAGCGCCCGAGCGATTCCAGGTAAGTAGTAGGCTCACCCTAACTATAGTGGTCTACCCCAAATGAATCGGGTGATGAGGGGCCCGGGGGGTAAACGATTGCCAAACTCAAAATTTGTCTATCCTACTAAATTAATAAACAATACACTCAGCCTTTAAGTAAAGCTACACAAGAGCAGGGTTAGGATGGTTGCTATTTCATCTACCAAGACAAATACCCCCACCAAGTCTTAGGTAAAGCTACCATGGAATTAGACCTTAGGTAAAGCTAACATGGAGCAAAGCCTCGGGTAAAAGCTATCCCGAAGCCTTGCCCTAGGTAAAGTAACCCAGGAACCAGACCTCCGGTAAAGCTACCACGGAGTCGGGGCTTAGGTAAAGCTACCACGGAGTTAGACCTTAGGTAAAGCTAACACGGAGCAAAGCCTTGGGTAAAAGCTATCCCGAAGCCGCACCCTAGGTAAAGTAACCCTGGAACTATACCTCCGGTAAAGTTACCACAGAGTAGGGACCTAGGTAAAGCTACCATGAAGTTAGACCATAGGTAAAGCAAACACGGAGCAAGGACTCAGGTAAAAGCTATCCCGAAGCCGCACCCTAGGTAAAGTAACCCTGGAACGAGAAATCCGGTAAAGCTACCACAGAGTCGGTACCTGGGTAAAGCTACCATGGAGTTAGACCATAGGTAAAGCAAACACGGAGCAAGGACTTAGGTAAAAGCCATCTCGAAGCCAGCCCATAGGTAAAGTAACCCAGGAATCGTACATTTAAGTAGGGGTGGTTATCAAATAATATATGAAATTGTCAAAAACCGATCGGTTAGATAAAACTACCAACAATTATACACCGAGTGCAAATAGTCAACAAGTTGAATCGACCAATCACAACACAGGGGCCCTGTAGGTCCACGCAAACGGTCGCTGTAAGACGGAAAGGCCCCTATACCGTGTTAAACCAATATATACGATAGCCCACATAATGTGTTAAACAAATACGCATGCAGGCATACATACATACTATGCAAGGCCGACATACAAGGGCCTACTATGTCTGTAAACCACAGGCCAAAGCCCTAATGACCTGAGCTATTTTCACCTCTTCTATCAGGTTGATCCTGGCAACCGTATAATATTGGAGGTACTATAGGGTTCATCTACCAATGCATAACCTATCAAGCCCACGTAAAGATTTATGACGTATCGGCGTTCGAGCGACTCAGGTATTAGGCCCTCCATAACTAGAGGGGGCAAGGGTTATGATTGTCAAAATTTGTCTATGCTACAAAATAATAAACAAAGCAATAAAGTCCTGTCGTTTCAGGGAATACGCTTGACCGTGTGTTAGACATGTACAGACATGCAGCGATAACGCATTATCTAAAAACCGCAACGGCTGCCGGCGACCGCTATAGCAGGCATAAAAACCCGCAAGGCTGAGTCGTTGTGAATCTAGGCACGTGTTTATGTTTTGATTACTGTATCAAATTACTGTGTATTGTCGGCATACCAAGGCATACATATATAATAAAAAATCAGCTATGTATACACCCTACAGTCAGGATTGTGTTTAAATATAATCGTATTAGGTATACATAAATGTAGGCTGTTATATTTTAGATAAAAAGGTCCATGGAGAAAAGGGCAGGTATATGAAATAATATATACAATAAGGGTATTCATCATGACGATTTATTAAACTAGCATATAACAACAATTTACAGTGCATAGATAAAAATTGTTCTCAATATTACATATATAATGTAAATGTATCGATGATCCGTGATCTGCAATGTGGGCAGCGAATACATCTTGAGAGACAGGTTAAGCAAAAGACATGTCCGCAAGGCGTGGCAACAGCGTTGCGAGGGTTCTCACAACATATAATGCATAAGCCAAACTCCGCCGGTCGGGGCTGAAGGCAAAAAAGTCAATTAGTAACAACTGTATATACATATACAAATCCTGTAAGAAACAATATGATTAGTAAATAGGTCCAGATAGCCTGAAAGAAAAGCCAATTGAAATAATATGAAAATCTACCTACATTATTGGTACGCTGAACAGTGTAGTCTCCAGCCACCACAATATCCTGTAGGAATCGTCTCGTCATGCCCCAAACGTTATACGCAAAGGTCCGGCTTGTCTTGTAGTAAGATTTTGAGGCAGCCGTCCGTAGATCCCTAATTGCCAGCTGGAGCTGCATCAAGGTGTAATCCAGCGTCTGTATGCATGTGCGGGGTGAAGGCGGGTTCCTCGGTGGATGAGAAACCATCAGGAAATCGTGCAGGCGAAACGAAAACGAATCATCAGAACTATAGCGGGGTCTATGGTCTTCCTCATCGCTGTCCGTATCAATGCCGGGCGGTCGGGAAGGTAAATCTCCTGGAGACGAGCCCATAGGTAGTAGTAGAGGCGAATAGGTTAGTGAAGAATCTGAAAGCGCGTATATCTCCACCTGTATTATACATAGCTGTGGAAGAGTCCATTTGAGAGGTGAGTGGACGAGTCCAAGCAAGTTGGACTGATCCATAATTACGTCACAACTACGACTGTTGATTACAGCACGGCGGGTGATACCGTATGTAGAGGTAAACACATCGTACCCGATGAGAGGTTTAAATACAAGTTAACACATAATATAAAATGCATAGCCCTGGTTATCACATAGTAGCCCCGTTGTGTAGCCCTACCAATGGTTAACACAAAATATCCGATGCCCGGGCTAACTAGGGTTTAACAAACAGTATCCAAAGCATAGCCTGACCAAGGGATATCACAAAGTATCCGTTGAGTAGGCTGATTACAAACTAACACATAATAATCATTGCATAGTCTGGCTAGTGGTTATTAAATAGTACCTGTTGCATAGCCAGGCTAATGATTAACACATAGTACCCGATGCATAGTCTGACTAGGGTAAACACATAGTATCCGAACCATAGATTGACTAATGGTTAACACATGGTATCCAAAGCATAGCTAGGCTAGTGAATAACTAGTGGTTAGTTTGACTATGGTTAACACACACACACAGTATCCGATGCATAGATTAGCTAATGGATAACACATAGTAACCTATGCTTAGCCTGACTAGGGCTAACACATATCCTATGAATGGCTCGACTAAGGCTAACACACAGTATCCGGATCGAATATGACGTCATCCAGGGCGAAGACGGCGGCTATGTTGATACCGTGATGGCCAGTGTAGGCTAGATCAAATAGCCAGCGTTTCAACTAAACTACTGTCTTACGCTAAGTTTAACCGCCCAACATTTACACCAAGCTCAAATAGGCTACGGCCAGATCAACGTTTCAGCTAACCAACGGTGAAAAACTTACGCTAATCAACCAGCAAACTGACACCTGGTTCAAATGGGTTATGGTTAGTGAAGGCACAGGAGCCTTAGGCCTTAGACATAGCTACCAACGCATACCAAAATAGCTATGCAGAAACCGTCAAGGCCTGTCTAGGTATGTTGTATCATTTACAGCATCAAAACTAAGGTAAAGCTACCTTTCAGGTATGCCCTAGGTAAAGCTACCTTTGAGGTAGGCCTTAGGTAAAAACAGCCCCGAGGTCAGGTCGTAGGTAAAGCCAGCTTAGAGAAGGGCCCGTGTTTTGCCCTAATCAGATTTTAACAACAGTTTATGTTAGAAATACCACACTAGATTTAGCATGAGTTTACATGTTTTTGCGAAGTTATATTTAACCTAAATTACGCCGGATGATTGGAATTTTTACGAGATATGTCTAAGTTAGTGTTAAACTTGTCTAGAGGCCGAGTTTACTAGATATCTAGTGTCTCATGCGGGTTGCGACCTGTCAAACAGATTGTAATGTGTATAATGCAGCTGTAACTAGATTTAACACTGAATGTTTAATTTGGTTATTGTTCAAATCATATTATTATCAAGACACTAGTACTTATCCTATGTTGACCTCTACCTATATAGTTTGTTCTAAGAGTTTCAATAAGTACAAACACATGTAAACAAAATCATTTTATTGATCACATAGTAGTATTATTTACATTAGGCTACGATAGATATACTCTTATCGTAGCGGATGTCCGCACTCTGCATATGCTACACTCTTGAAGGTTCAATGCACACCCCAGACAGGCAAACACATGTCCGCACGGTAGAAGGGCAACCTGTATTTCTTCGATACAGCAAATCTTGCACAGCGTACGATCATTCAGATTGTTTACACCGTCATCGTCGTCCGAGTAGTCTTCATCGTCTGTTGTACAGATGTCTTCCCCCATCTGTGCCTGTTTAGCACATATACCCGCTATGTATTTACATTTAGGAAACCACTTTGCATGTTCCTGTAACGGATCATCATTCGCTGACCAATCTTTAAGGCCTCCGGCGCATGTAAAGCACAATGTTTGATCCTCTGGGCCGGTGTAAAAGAAACCCGCCTCGCTGAGACGCTCGGGGTTGACAGTATCATTTGACACTCCTTTCCAAGTACGGAACGATCGTAATCTACGACGATACGGTGATAGTTTGGGGAAGGCTTTCTTCTCAATTGTGAGAGTATCTGTCCAGTAGTAGACACCTACCATGGTGTTGTCTGAGGACTTGGGTCTGTGTTGTCCGTACTTATATTGTTGGTTAGGGGTTGATTACGTCAAGGTTGATCAGAGGCATGTTGAACTCGTTCAGATTTGTACACACCCGCCCTTTGGCCGACTTCCCCTGCAGACGGACTAGTGTTATGGCAAGCAACAGTTAAACCTATACAGATGACCGTCCGGACGCCATCTTGACCGACATTTTGTTTGACGTCATTTGCTGCGGTTATGTTGATATCGCGGTCATAACAGCATTAATGTATAGGTTTTAAAGAAGCACTGCCGAGCTCTGTGAGTATGATCTACTCTATTACCGTCGGTCATAGAGGTAATTATATACCGTTTTTCGGCTTGTGATGAGCAATTACGCGGGGAGGGGTGAAGTAGGTATATATGTCGGGAATTTCATACAGAGAGCACCAGTCTTTGGCGTTTTTGCAATTAAGTGTGTTAAGATTAACGATGACCGATAAAAGTATTCAGTCAGAGGTGAGTATGAATTAGTGTGTTCTTTTTTCTAAATACTTTCTATTTTTCGTTATTCCAATTTTTCCATTGGTTTTTCCAGCCAACAAACAACGACGATGAAACGGGTATTTGGGACGATAGCAGACGTAGCCCAAGGACACCGTACTATAGCCGCAATTCGATGGAAGCCGAACCGAGTACCTCTGGTACCACATCGCAGGTAATTATATACAATTTAGACTATTATCAGAGGCTCATTTTCATATCTAATAATGATATGTTTCTTTCAGGGGACAAACACTCCGGCCAAAGGACCCGAGTCTACCAACCATCCAACACTGGTGATTATTGTATTCCTATTGCGTTATTAACGTTATCTTTGTATTTTTCATTACTAATAAATTGTATTTCATAGGCTGGACCAATAAATCACGCTATCATCAGGGTTGGAAATCGAATTTTCTATTCAAGCGTATTAGAGGAGGAACTGAAGCACATACGAGGGGTCGAGCACGCCCGTATTGACTGTTTACTTTGTTTAGGACGCAGGATACGATATCCTCCTCAATATGCGGTAAGTTTTATTGAACGGTGATAGTAGTAGTATAGGCTTATACAAGATTTTTTTTAATTTCTATTTAATCCTTTTCTAGACTGTTGTGGAGTATGCACGTGCAGCTGCAGCACGTAGCGTAACGATTGATGCACTACATATGCTAAGACGGCTTGTATCGGACCTAGAGGCGGCGTTGCGTAAAGACACGTGTGAGGATAGCTTCTACGCAGTCGGCGTATGGAGGATTATGATTGGCGAGCTGGACAAGCTAGTTGAAGAGGGCAGAAGAAGAGTGGCCGTCGCTGAAGCGAAGGCAGTAATGGTCGAGCGAGACCCTCCATACACGGTCGTAAGTGTTACATTTTGTAGCGATACCTGTATTTATACTATTCGTGTACAATAATATAAATTATCCGCTTTGTACGTGTGTTGAAACAGAGAAGTTCGGGAGAGCAGATTGAAGGAGGCGGCTATCGTATAGGGGACTGCGCTGTCTGCTTGGGAAGACCACCATGCACCGTCATCATACCCTGCGGTCACGTTTATTGCAACGAGTGTGCTGAAAAGGTGCAGATGTGCCCCATATGTAGGAAACACGTAGACAGATGCTACCGGCTATATCTGAATCTGGAGTAATTGTTCAAAATATTCGTTAATAAAGTCTTACCTGTATATCCAGAGTTTTATTTACACCTTAAGTACCTATTATGAAAGGCGAGCATCGGTAGCCGCTTACCTATTGTTAAGGGTTGACTCCAAGCTAGCTTTACCTAAGGCTTAGGGTTGGCTTTACCTATGGTCTCGCTTTACCTAAGGGCTGACTCCAAGCTAGCTTTACCTACGACCTGACCTCGGGGCTGGTTTTACCTAAGGCCTACCTCAAAGGTAGCTTTACCTAGGGCATACCTGAAAGGTAGCTTTACCTTAGTTTTGATGCTGTAAATGATACAACATACCTAGACAGGCCTTGACGGTTTCTGCATAGCTATTTTGGTATGCGTTGGTAGCTATGTCTAAGGCCTAAGGCTCCTGTGCCTTCACTAACCATAACCCATTTGAACCAGGTGTCAGTTTGCTGGTTGATTAGCGTAAGTTTTTCACCGTTGGTTAGCTGAAACGTTGATCTGGCCGTAGCCTATTTGAGCTTGGTGTAAATGTTGGGCGGTTAAACTTAGCGTAAGACAGTAGTTTAGTTGAAACGCTGGCTATTTGATCTAGCCTACACTGGCCATCACGGTATCAACATAGCCGCCGTCTTCGCCCTGGATGACGTCATATTCGATCCGGATACTGTGTGTTAGCCTTAGTCGAGCCATTCATAGGATATGTGTTAGCTCTAGTCAGGCTAAGCATAGGTTACTATGTGTTATCCATTAGCTAAGCTACGCATCGTATACTGTGTGTGTGTTAACCATAGTCAAACTAACCACTAGTTATTCACTAGCCTAGCTATGCTTTGGATACCGTGTGTTAACCATTAGTCAATCTATGGTTCGGATACTATGTGTTTACCCTAGTCAGACTATGCATCGGGTACTATGTGTTAATCATTAGCCTGGCTATGCAACAGGTACTATTTAATAACCACTAGCCAGACTATGCAATGATTATTATGTGTTAGTTTGTAATCAGCCTACTCAACGGATACTTTGTGATATCCCTTGGTCAGGCTATGCTTTGGATACTGTTTGTTAAACCCTAGTTAGCCCGGGCATCGGATATTTTGTGTTAACCATCGGTAGGGCTACACAACGGGGCTACTATGTGATAACCAGGGCTATGCATTTTATATTATGTGTTAACTTGTATTTAAACCTCTCATCGGGTACGATGTGTTTACCTCTACATACGGTATCACCCGCCGTGCTGTAATCAACAGTCGTAGTTGTGACGTAATTATGGATCAGTCCAACTTGCTTGGACTCGTCCACTCACCTCTCAAATGGACTCTTCCACAGCTATGTATAATACAGGTGGAGATATACGCGCTTTCAGATTCTTCACTAACCTATTCGCCTCTACTACTACCTATGGGCTCGTCTCCAGGAGATTTACCTTCCCGACCGCCCGGCATTGATACGGACAGCGATGAGGAAGACCATAGACCCCGCTATAGTTCTGATGATTCGTTTTCGTTTCGCCTGCACGATTTCCTGATGGTTTCTCATCCACCGAGGAACCCGCCTTCACCCCGCACATGCATACAGACGCTGGATTACACCTTGATGCAGCTCCAGCTGGCAATTAGGGATCTACGGACGGCTGCCTCAAAATCTTACTACAAGACAAGCCGGACCTTTGCGTATAACGTTTGGGGCATGACGAGACGATTCCTACAGGATATTGTGGTGGCTGGAGACTACACTGTTCAGCGTACCAATAATGTAGGTAGATTTTCATATTATTTCAATTGGCTTTTCTTTCAGGCTATCTGGACCTATTTACTAATCATATTGTTTCTTACAGGATTTGTATATGTATATACAGTTGTTACTAATTGACTTTTTTGCCTTCAGCCCCGACCGGCGGAGTTTGGCTTATGCATTATATGTTGTGAGAACCCTCGCAACGCTGTTGCCACGCCTTGCGGACATGTCTTTTGCTTAACCTGTCTCTCAAGATGTATTCGCTGCCCACATTGCAGATCACGGATCATCGATACATTTACATTATATATGTAATATTGAGAACAATTTTTATCTATGCACTGTAAATTGTTGTTATATGCTAGTTTAATAAATCGTCATGATGAATACCCTTATTGTATATATTATTTCATATACCTGCCCTTTTCTCCATGGACCTTTTTATCTAAAATATAACAGCCTACATTTATGTATACCTAATACGATTATATTTAAACACAATCCTGACTGTAGGGTGTATACATAGCTGATTTTTTATTATATATGTATGCCTTGGTATGCCGACAATACACAGTAATTTGATACAGTAATCAAAACATAAACACGTGCCTAGATTCACAACGACTCAGCCTTGCGGGTTTTTATGCCTGCTATAGCGGTCGCCGGCAGCCGTTGCGGTTTTTAGATAATGCGTTATCGCTGCATGTCTGTACATGTCTAACACACGGTCAAGCGTATTCCCTGAAACGACAGGACTTTATTGCTTTGTTTATTATTTTGTAGCATAGACAAATTTTGACAATCATAACCCTTGCCCCCTCTAGTTATGGAGGGCCTAATACCTGAGTCGCTCGAACGCCGATACGTCATAAATCTTTACGTGGGCTTGATAGGTTATGCATTGGTAGATGAACCCTATAGTACCTCCAATATTATACGGTTGCCAGGATCAACCTGATAGAAGAGGTGAAAATAGCTCAGGTCATTAGGGCTTTGGCCTGTGGTTTACAGACATAGTAGGCCCTTGTATGTCGGCCTTGCATAGTATGTATGTATGCCTGCATGCGTATTTGTTTAACACATTATGTGGGCTATCGTATATATTGGTTTAACACGGTATAGGGGCCTTTCCGTCTTACAGCGACCGTTTGCGTGGACCTACAGGGCCCCTGTGTTGTGATTGGTCGATTCAACTTGTTGACTATTTGCACTCGGTGTATAATTGTTGGTAGTTTTATCTAACCGATCGGTTTTTGACAATTTCATATATTATTTGATAACCACCCCTACTTAAATGTACGATTCCTGGGTTACTTTACCTATGGGCTGGCTTCGAGATGGCTTTTACCTAAGTCCTTGCTCCGTGTTTGCTTTACCTATGGTCTAACTCCATGGTAGCTTTACCCAGGTACCGACTCTGTGGTAGCTTTACCGGATTTCTCGTTCCAGGGTTACTTTACCTAGGGTGCGGCTTCGGGATAGCTTTTACCTGAGTCCTTGCTCCGTGTTTGCTTTACCTATGGTCTAACTTCATGGTAGCTTTACCTAGGTCCCTACTCTGTGGTAACTTTACCGGAGGTATAGTTCCAGGGTTACTTTACCTAGGGTGCGGCTTCGGGATAGCTTTTACCCAAGGCTTTGCTCCGTGTTAGCTTTACCTAAGGTCTAACTCCGTGGTAGCTTTACCTAAGCCCCGACTCCGTGGTAGCTTTACCGGAGGTCTGGTTCCTGGGTTACTTTACCTAGGGCAAGGCTTCGGGATAGCTTTTACCCGAGGCTTTGCTCCATGTTAGCTTTACCTAAGGTCTAATTCCATGGTAGCTTTACCTAAGACTTGGTGGGGGTATTTGTCTTGGTAGATGAAATAGCAACCATCCTAACCCTGCTCTTGTGTAGCTTTACTTAAAGGCTGAGTGTATTGTTTATTAATTTAGTAGGATAGACAAATTTTGAGTTTGGCAATCGTTTACCCCCCGGGCCCCTCATCACCCGATTCATTTGGGGTAGACCACTATAGTTAGGGTGAGCCTACTACTTACCTGGAATCGCTCGGGCGCTGATACGTCATCAGATAACCATTATATCTTTCCAAAGTTACCCCCACCACCCAAGCTATTCCGCTGATTATTTTTGGCAATCTGAGGATAACCCACAGGCGAAACCGCCCCCGCAGCGTTCCTTATTGGACTCTAGAGATATCCCGTACTATCATTTGATCAAACCGGTCGATTTTCGGCATTTTCGTATTTTATTTAAAAACCACCCCTTGGGGATACCACCCTCGAAGCATTCCATTTTGGGCTCTACACATATACCGTACTGTCTGTTGATCCGGCCGATCGATTTTCGGCATTTTCGTATTTTATTTAAAAAACTACCCTTAGGCAAAACTAGCCCTCAGCAACCCGTAATAGACTCTAGACTCACCCTATCGGTCAGGACACGATTTTCCAAAATTTTTTCGAAAACTACCCCCCACCCCCACTCCACCCCCGGAGCATCCCCCGGGTATGGTCCTGAACGTGGCCGAGGTCACCCCCCAACACTTAGGTTAGGTTTGATCCATTTTGGCTAGCTTAGGTTAGTTGGTTGGAATTTATTTTTTTTCGAAAAACTACCCCCCACCCCTCTAAACGTGGACAAAACCACCCCTAAGGCTACGGTCAAGGCCAGGATGACCTTCAGCATCATGCAAAACTACCGCTACAGATTTTTCCAAACCCTTTTCGAAAACTACCCCCCCACCCCCAATCGACCCCCGGAGCTACCCCCGGGTATGGTCCTGAACGTGGCCGAGGTCACCCCTAACACCCAGGTTAGGTTAGGTTTGATCCATTTTGGCTAGCTTAGGTTAGTTGGTTGGAATTAGTTTTTTCCATTTACCACCCCTCTAGGCATGGTCAAAACCGCCCTTAGGGTTGGGTGAGGGTCAGCGTCAGGCCTCTGCAACATCCAAAACTACCCCTATAGTCCTAGGTTACGTAGCGGCCGAGTTAGGTTAAAATAAAAATTTTTTCGAAAAACTACCCCCCACCCCTCTAGACGCGGTCGAAACCACCCCCAAAGCTACGGTCAGGGTCAGGACGTCGGCCCTCATCATCCGAAACTACCCCTATACTCCTAGGTTACGTAGCGGCCGATTTTGTTTTTTTTTTTTTCGAAAAAACTACCCCCTACCCCCCTGAACGTGGTCAAAACCACCCCCGGGTCTGGGGTTGAGGTCGGGATGACCTTGAGCATCATCCAAAACTACCCCTATAGTCCTAGGTTACGTAGCGGCCGAGTTAGGGGTGGCTGTCCTAGTCTAGGGCGCGATCTACTGTCGACCTATCAGGGGTATTACAGGACCTCAGGTAAAGCTAACACTTTGTCTTAGGTATCATGCTTGCTCCGCGGAGTCGACCTATCAGGGGTATTACAGGAGCTCAGGTAAAGCTAACACTTTACCCTAGGTATCATGCTTGCTCCGCGGAGTCGACCTATCAGGGGTATTACAGGACCTCAGGTAAAGCTAACACTTTGTCTTAGGTATCATGCTTGCTCCGCGGAGTCGACCTATCAGGGGTATTACAGGAGCTCAGGTAAAGCTAACACTTTGTCTTAGGTATCATGCTTGCTCCGCGGAGTCGACCTATCAGGGGTATTACAGGAGCTCAGGTAAAGCTAACACTTTACCCTAGGTATCATGCTTGCTCCGCGGAGTCGACCTATCAGGGGTATTACAGGAGCTCAGGTAAAGATAACACTTTATCTTGGGTATCATGCTTGGCTCCGCGGAGTCGACCTATCAGGGGTATTACAGGAGCTCAGGTAAAGATAACACTTTATCTTGGGTATCATGCTTGGCTCCGCGGAGTCGACCTATCAGGGGTATTACAGGACCTCAGGTAAAGCTAACACTTTGTCTTAGGTATCATGCTTGCTCCGCGGAGTCGACCTATCAGGGGTATTACAGGAGCTCAGGTAAAGCTAACACTTTGTCTTAGGTATCATGCTTGCTCCGCGGAGTCGACCTATCAGGGGTATTACAGGAGCTCAGGTAAAGCTAACACTTTACCCTAGGTATCATGCTTGCTCCGCGGAGTCGACCTATCAGGGGTATTACAGGAGCTCAGGTAAAGCTAACACTTTGTCTTAGGTATCATGCTTGCTCCGCGGAGTCGACCTATCAGGGGTATTACAGGAGCTCAGGTAAAGATAACACTTTACCCTAGATATCATGCTTGATCCGCGGAGTCGACCTATCAGGGGTATTACAGGACCTCAGGTAAAGCTAACACTTTGTCTTAGGTATCATGCTTGCTCCGCGGAGTCGACCTATCAGGGGTATTACAGGAGCTCAGGTAAAGATAACACTTTATCTTGGGTATCATGCTTGGCTCCGCGGAGTCGACCTATCAGGGGTATTACAGGACCTCAGGTAAAGATAACACTTTACCCTAGGTATCATGCTTGGCTCGGTGGAGTCGACCTATCAGGGGTATTACAGGACCTCAGGTAAAGCTAACACTTTGTCTTAGGTATCATGCTTGCTCCGCGGAGTCGACCTATCAGGGGTATTACAGGAGCTCAGGTAAAGATAACACTTTATCTTGGGTATCATGCTTGGCTCCGCGGAGTCGACCTATCAGGGGTATTACAGGACCTCAGGTAAAGATAACACTTTACCCTAGGTATCATGCTTGGCTCGGTGGAGTCGACCTATCAGGGGTATTACAGGACCTCAGGTAAAGCTAACACTTTGTCTTAGGTATCATGCTTGCTCCGCGGAGTCGACCTATCAGGGGTATTACAGGAGCTCAGGTAACGCTAACACTTTACCTTAGGTATCATGCTTGGCTCGGTGGATTCGACCTATCAGGGGTATTACAGGAGCTCAGGTAAAGCTAACACTTTGTCTTAGGTATCATGCTTGCTCCGCGGAGTCGACCTATCAGGGGTATTACAGGAGCTCGGATAAAGCTAACACTTTGTCTTAGGTATCATGCTTGCTACGCGGAGTCGACCTTTCAGGGGTTTTACAGGACCTCAGGTAAAGCTAACACTTAGTCTTAGGGATCATGCTTGCTCCGCCGAGTCGACCTATCAGGGGTATTACAGGAGCTCAGGTAAAGCTAACACTTTGTCTTAGGTATCATGCTTGCTCCGCCGAGTCGACCTATCAGGGGTATTACAGGAGCTCAGGTAAAGCTAACACTTTGTCTTAGGTATCATGCTTGCTCCCCGGAGTCGACCTATCAGGGGTATTACAGGAGCTCAGGTAAAGCTAACACTTTGTCTTAGGTATCATGCTTGCTCCGCGGAGTCGCCCTATCAGGGGTATTACAGGGCCTCAGGTAAAGATAACATTTTATCTTAGGTATCTTGCTTGCTCCGCGGAGTCGACCTATCAGGGGTATTACAGGAGCTCAGGTAAAGATAACACTTTACCCTAGGTATCATGCTTGCTCCGCGGAGTCGACCTATCAGGAGTATTACAGGACCTCAGGTAAAGCTAACACTTTGTCTTAGGTATCATGCTTGCTCCGCCGAGTCGACCTATCAGGAGTATTACAGGACCTCAGGTAAAGCTAACACTTTGTCTTAGGTATCATGCTTGCTCCGCGGAGTCGACCTATCAGGGGTATTACAGGAGCTCGGATAAAGCTGACACTTTGTCTTAGGTATCATGCTTGCTCCGCCGAGTCGACCTATCAGGGGTATTACAGGAGCTCAGGTAAAGCTAACACTTTGTCTTAGGTATCATGCTTGCTCCGCGGAGTCGACCTATCAGGGGTATTACAGGAGCTCGGATAAAGCTGACACTTTGTCTTAGGTATCATGCTTGCTCCGCGGAGTCGACCTATCAGGGGTATTACAGGAGCTCAGGTAAAGCTAACACTTTGTCTTAGGTATCATCCTTGCTCCTCCGAGTCGACCTATCAGGGGTATTACTGGAGCTCAGGTAAAGATAACACTTTACCCTAGGTATCATGCTTGCTCGCGGAGTCGACCTATCAGGGGTATTACAGGACCTCAGGTAAAGCTAACACTTTGTCTTAGGTATCATGCTTGCTCCGCCGAGTCGACCTATCAGGGGTATTACAGGAGCTCAGGTAAAGATAACACTTTATCTTGGGTATCATGCTTGGCTCCGCGGAGTCGACCTATCAGGGGTATTACAGGACCTCAGGTAAAGATAACACTTTACCCTAGGTATCATGCTTGGCTCGGTGGAGTCGACCTATCAGGGGTATTACAGGACCTCAGGTAAAGCTAACACTTTGTCTTAGGTATCATGCTTGCTCCGCGGAGTCGACCTATCAGGGGTATTACAGGAGCTCAGGTAAAGATTACACTTTATCTTGGGTATCATGCTTGGCTCCGCGGAGTCGACCTATCAGGGGTATTACAGGACCTCAGGTAAAGATAACACTTTACCCTAGGTATCATGCTTGGCTCGGTGGAGTCGACCTATCAGGGGTATTACAGGAGCTCGGATAAAGCTGGCACTTTGTCTTAGGTATCATGCTTGCTCCGCGGAGTCGACCTATCAGGGGTATTACAGGACCTCAGGTAAAGCTAACACTTTGTCTTAGGTATCATGCTTGCTCCGCCGAGTCGACCTATCAGGGGTATTACAGGACCTCAGGTAAAGCTAACACTTTGTCTTAGGTATCATGCTTGCTCCGCGGAGTCGACCTATCAGGGGTATTACAGGAGCTCAGGTAAAGATAACACTTTATATTAGGTATCATGCATGGCTCGGTGGAGTCGACCTATCAGGGGTATTACAGGACCTCAGGTAAAGCTAACACTTTGTCTTAGGTATCATGCTTGCTCCGCGGAGTCGACCTATCAGGGGTATTACAGGAGCTCAGGTAAAGATAACACTTTATCTTAGGTATCATGCTTGGCTCGGTGGAGTCGACCTATCAGGGGTATTACAGGACCTCAGGTAAAGCTAACACTTTGTCTTAGGTATCATGCTTGCTCCGCGGAGTCGACCTATCAGGGGTATTACAGGAGCTCAGGTAACGCTAACACTTTACCTTAGGTATCATGCTTGGCTCGGTGGAGTCGACCTATCAGGGGTATTACAGGACGTCAGGTAAAGCTAACACTTTGTCTTAGGTATCATGCTTGCTCCGCGGAGTCGACCTATCAGGGGTATTACAGGAGCTCGGATAAAGCTGACACTTTGTCTTAGGTATCATGCTTGCTCCGCGGAGTCGACCTATCAGGGGTATTACAGGACCTCAGGTAAAGCTAACACTTTGTCTTAGGTATCATGCTTGCTCCGCCGAGTAGACCTATCAGGGGTATTACAGGAGCTCAGGTAAAGCTAACACTTTGTCTTAGGTATCATGCTTGCTCCGCCGAGTCGACCTATCAGGGGTATTACAGGAGCTCAGGTAAAGCTAACACTTTGTCTTAGGTATCATGCTTGCCCCGCGGAGTCGCCCTATCAGGGGTATTACAGGGCCTCAGGTAAAGATAACACTTTATCTTAGGTATCATGCTTGCTCCGCGGAGTCGACCTATCAGGGGTATTACAGGACCTCAGGTAAAGATAACATTTTATCTTAGGTATCATGCTTGCTCCGCGGAGTCGACCCATCAGGGGTATTACAAGAGCTCAGGTAAAGCTAACACTTTGTCTTAGGTATCATGCTTGCTCCGCCGAGTCGACCTATCAGGAGTATTACAGGACCTCAGGTAAAGCTAACACTTTGTCTTAGGTATCATGCTTGGTTCTGCGGAGACGACCTATCAGGGGTATTACAAGAGCTCAGGTAAAGATAACACTTTACCCTAGGTATCATGCTTGCTCCGCGGAGTCGACCTATCAGGGGTATTACAGGACCTCAGGTAAAGCTAACACTTTGTCTTAGGTATCATGCTTGCTCCGCGGAGTCGACCTATCAGGGGTATTACAGGAGCTCAGGTAAAGATAACACTTTATCTTGGGTATCATGCTTGGCTCCGCGGAGTCGACCTATCAGGGGTATTACAGGACCTCAGGTAAAGATAACACTTTATCTTGGGTATCATGCTTGGCTCCGCGGAGTCGACCTATCAGGGGTATTACAGGACCTCAGGTAAAGCTAACACTTTGTCTTAGGTATCATGCTTGCTCCGCGGAGTCGACCTATCAGGGGTATTACAAGAGCTCAGGTAAAGCTAACACTTTACCCTAGGTATCATGCTTGCTCCGCGGAGTCGACCTATCAGGGGTATTACAGGAGCTCAGGTAAAGATAACACTTTATCTTGGGTATCATGCTTGGCTCCGCGGAGTCGACCTATCAGGGGTATTACAGGAGCTCAGGTAAAGATAACACTTTATCTTGGGTATCATGCTTGGCTCCGCGGAGTCGACCTATCAGGGGTATTACAGGACCTCAGGTAAAGCTAACACTTTGTCTTAGGTATCATGCTTGCTCCGCGGAGTCGACCTATCAGGGGTATTACAGGAGCTCAGGTAAAGCTAACACTTTACCCTAGGTATCATGCTTGCTCCGCGGAGTCGACCTATCAGGGGTATTACAGGACCTCAGGTAAAGCTAACACTTTGTCTTAGGTATCATGCTTGCTCCGCGGAGTCGACCTATCAGGGGTATTACAGGAGCTCAGGTAAAGCTAACACTTTGTCTTAGGTATCATGCTTGCTCCGCGGAGTCGACCTATCAGGGGTATTACAGGAGCTCAGGTAAAGCTAACACTTTACCCTAGGTATCATGCTTGCTCCGCGGAGTCGACCTATCAGGGGTATTACAGGAGCTCAGGTAAAGCTAACACTTTGTCTTAGGTATCATGCTTGCTCCGCGGAGTCGACCTATCAGGGGTATTACAGGAGCTCAGGTAAAGATAACACTTTACCCTAGATATCATGCTTGATCCGCGGAGTCGACCTATCAGGGGTATTACAGGACCTCAGGTAAAGCTAACACTTTGTCTTAGGTATCATGCTTGCTCCGCGGAGTCGACCTATCAGGGGTATTACAGGAGCTCAGGTAAAGATAACACTTTATCTTGGGTATCATGCTTGGCTCCGCGGAGTCGACCTATCAGGGGTATTACAGGACCTCAGGTAAAGATAACACTTTACCCTAGGTATCATGCTTGGCTCGGTGGAGTCGACCTATCAGGGGTATTACAGGACCTCAGGTAAAGCTAACACTTTGTCTTAGGTATCATGCTTGCTCCGCGGAGTCGACCTATCAGGGGTATTACAGGAGCTCAGGTAAAGATAACACTTTATCTTGGGTATCATGCTTGGCTCCGCGGAGTCGACCTATCAGGGGTATTACAGGACCTCAGGTAAAGATAACACTTTACCCTAGGTATCATGCTTGGCTCGGTGGAGTCGACCTATCAGGGGTATTACAGGACCTCAGGTAAAGCTAACACTTTGTCTTAGGTATCATGCTTGCTCCGCGGAGTCGACCTATCAGGGGTATTACAGGAGCTCAGGTAACGCTAACACTTTACCTTAGGTATCATGCTTGGCTCGGTGGATTCGACCTATCAGGGGTATTACAGGAGCTCAGGTAAAGCTAACACTTTGTCTTAGGTATCATGCTTGCTCCGCGGAGTCGACCTATCAGGGGTATTACAGGACCTCAGGTAAAGCTAACACTTTGTCTTAGGTATCATGCTTGCTCCGCCGAGTAGACCTATCAGGGGTATTACAGGAGCTCAGGTAAAGCTAACACTTTGTCTTAGGTATCATGCTTGCTCCGCCGAGTCGACCTATCAGGGGTATTACAGGAGCTCAGGTAAAGCTAACACTTTGTCTTAGGTATCATGCTTGCCCCGCGGAGTCGCCCTATCAGGGGTATTACAGGGCCTCAGGTAAAGATAACACTTTATCTTAGGTATCATGCTTGCTCCGCGGAGTCGACCTATCAGGGGTATTACAGGACCTCAGGTAAAGATAACATTTTATCTTAGGTATCATGCTTGCTCCGCGGAGTCGACCCATCAGGGGTATTACAAGAGCTCAGGTAAAGCTAACACTTTGTCTTAGGTATCATGCTTGCTCCGCCGAGTCGACCTATCAGGAGTATTACAGGACCTCAGGTAAAGCTAACACTTTGTCTTAGGTATCATGCTTGGTTCTGCGGAGACGACCTATCAGGGGTATTACAAGAGCTCAGGTAAAGATAACACTTTACCCTAGGTATCATGCTTGCTCCGCGGAGTCGACCTATCAGGGGTATTACAGGACCTCAGGTAAAGCTAACACTTTGTCTTAGGTATCATGCTTGCTCCGCGGAGTCGACCTATCAGGGGTATTACAGGAGCTCAGGTAAAGATAACACTTTATCTTGGGTATCATGCTTGGCTCCGCGGAGTCGACCTATCAGGGGTATTACAGGACCTCAGGTAAAGATAACACTTTATCTTGGGTATCATGCTTGGCTCCGCGGAGTCGACCTATCAGGGGTATTACAGGACCTCAGGTAAAGCTAACACTTTGTCTTAGGTATCATGCTTGCTCCGCGGAGTCGACCTATCAGGGGTATTACAGGAGCTCAGGTAAAGCTAACACTTTACCCTAGGTATCATGCTTGCTCCGCGGAGTCGACCTATCAGGGGTATTACAGGAGCTCAGGTAAAGATAACACTTTATCTTGGGTATCATGCTTGGCTCCGCGGAGTCGACCTATCAGGGGTATTACAGGAGCTCAGGTAAAGATAACACTTTATCTTGGGTATCATGCTTGGCTCCGCGGAGTCGACCTATCAGGGGTATTACAGGACCTCAGGTAAAGCTAACACTTTGTCTTAGGTATCATGCTTGCTCCGCGGAGTCGACCTATCAGGGGTATTACAGGAGCTCAGGTAAAGCTAACACTTTACCCTAGGTATCATGCTTGCTCCGCGGAGTCGACCTATCAGGGGTATTACAGGACCTCAGGTAAAGCTAACACTTTGTCTTAGGTATCATGCTTGCTCCGCGGAGTCGACCTATCAGGGGTATTACAGGAGCTCAGGTAAAGCTAACACTTTGTCTTAGGTATCATGCTTGCTCCGCGGAGTCGACCTATCAGGGGTATTACAGGAGCTCAGGTAAAGCTAACACTTTACCCTAGGTATCATGCTTGCTCCGCGGAGTCGACCTATCAGGGGTATTACAGGAGCTCAGGTAAAGCTAACACTTTGTCTTAGGTATCATGCTTGCTCCGCGGAGTCGACCTATCAGGGGTATTACAGGAGCTCAGGTAAAGATAACACTTTACCCTAGATATCATGCTTGATCCGCGGAGTCGACCTATCAGGGGTATTACAGGACCTCAGGTAAAGCTAACACTTTGTCTTAGGTATCATGCTTGCTCCGCGGAGTCGACCTATCAGGGGTATTACAGGAGCTCAGGTAAAGATAACACTTTATCTTGGGTATCATGCTTGGCTCCGCGGAGTCGACCTATCAGGGGTATTACAGGACCTCAGGTAAAGATAACACTTTACCCTAGGTATCATGCTTGGCTCGGTGGAGTCGACCTATCAGGGGTATTACAGGACCTCAGGTAAAGCTAACACTTTGTCTTAGGTATCATGCTTGCTCCGCGGAGTCGACCTATCAGGGGTATTACAGGAGCTCAGGTAAAGATAACACTTTATCTTGGGTATCATGCTTGGCTCCGCGGAGTCGACCTATCAGGGGTATTACAGGACCTCAGGTAAAGATAACACTTTACCCTAGGTATCATGCTTGGCTCGGTGGAGTCGACCTATCAGGGGTATTACAGGACCTCAGGTAAAGCTAACACTTTGTCTTAGGTATCATGCTTGCTCCGCGGAGTCGACCTATCAGGGGTATTACAGGAGCTCAGGTAACGCTAACACTTTACCTTAGGTATCATGCTTGGCTCGGTGGATTCGACCTATCAGGGGTATTACAGGAGCTCAGGTAAAGCTAACACTTTGTCTTAGGTATCATGCTTGCTCCGCGGAGTCGACCTATCAGGGGTATTACAGGAGCTCGGATAAAGCTAACACTTTGTCTTAGGTATCATGCTTGCTCCGCGGAGTCGACCTTTCAGGGGTTTTACAGGACCTCAGGTAAAGCTAACACTTAGTCTTAGGGATCATGCTTGCTCCGCCGAGTCGACCTATCAGGGGTATTACAGGAGCTCAGGTAAAGCTAACACTTTGTCTTAGGTATCATGCTTGCTCCGCCGAGTCGACCTATCAGGGGTATTACAGGAGCTCAGGTAAAGCTAACACTTTGTCTTAGGTATCATGCTTGCTCCCCGGAGTCGACCTATCAGGGGTATTACAGGAGCTCAGGTAAAGCTAACACTTTGTCTTAGGTATCATGCTTGCTCCGCGGAGTCGCCCTATCAGGGGTATTACAGGGCCTCAGGTAAAGATAACATTTTATCTTAGGTATCTTGCTTGCTCCGCGGAGTCGACCTATCAGGGGTATTACAGGAGCTCAGGTAAAGATAACACTTTACCCTAGGTATCATGCTTGCTCCGCGGAGTCGACCTATCAGGAGTATTACAGGACCTCAGGTAAAGCTAACACTTTGTCTTAGGTATCATGCTTGCTCCGCCGAGTCGACCTATCAGGAGTATTACAGGACCTCAGGTAAAGCTAACACTTTGTCTTAGGTATCATGCTTGCTCCGCGGAGTCGACCTATCAGGGGTATTACAGGAGCTCGGATAAAGCTGACACTTTGTCTTAGGTATCATGCTTGCTCCGCCGAGTCGACCTATCAGGGGTATTACAGGAGCTCAGGTAAAGCTAACACTTTGTCTTAGGTATCATGCTTGCTCCGCGGAGTCGACCTATCAGGGGTATTACAGGAGCTCGGATAAAGCTGACACTTTGTCTTAGGTATCATGCTTGCTCCGCGGAGTCGACCTATCAGGGGTATTACAGGAGCTCAGATAAAGCTGACACTTTGTCTTAGGTATCATGCTTGCTCCGCGGAGTCGACCTATCAGGGGTATTACAGGAGCTCAGGTAAAGCTAACACTTTGTCTTAGGTATCATCCTTGCTCCTCCGAGTCGACCTATCAGGGGTATTACTGGAGCTCAGGTAAAGATAACACTTTACCCTAGGTATCATGCTTGCTCGCGGAGTCGACCTATCAGGGGTATTACAGGACCTCAGGTAAAGCTAACACTTTGTCTTAGGTATCATGCTTGCTCCGCCGAGTCGACCTATCAGGGGTATTACAGGAGCTCAGGTAAAGATAACACTTTATCTTGGGTATCATGCTTGGCTCCGCGGAGTCGACCTATCAGGGGTATTACAGGACCTCAGGTAAAGATAACACTTTACCCTAGGTATCATGCTTGGCTCGGTGGAGTCGACCTATCAGGGGTATTACAGGACCTCAGGTAAAGCTAACACTTTGTCTTAGGTATCATGCTTGCTCCGCGGAGTCGACCTATCAGGGGTATTACAGGAGCTCAGGTAAAGATTACACTTTATCTTGGGTATCATGCTTGGCTCCGCGGAGTCGACCTATCAGGGGTATTACAGGACCTCAGGTAAAGATAACACTTTACCCTAGGTATCATGCTTGGCTCGGTGGAGTCGACCTATCAGGGGTATTACAGGAGCTCGGATAAAGCTGGCACTTTGTCTTAGGTATCATGCTTGCTCCGCGGAGTCGACCTATCAGGGGTATTACAGGACCTCAGGTAAAGCTAACACTTTGTCTTAGGTATCATGCTTGCTCCGCCGAGTCGACCTATCAGGGGTATTACAGGACCTCAGGTAAAGCTAACACTTTGTCTTAGGTATCATGCTTGCTCCGCGGAGTCGACCTATCAGGGGTATTACAGGAGCTCAGGTAAAGATAACACTTTATATTAGGTATCATGCATGGCTCGGTGGAGTCGACCTATCAGGGGTATTACAGGACCTCAGGTAAAGCTAACACTTTGTCTTAGGTATCATGCTTGCTCCGCGGAGTCGACCTATCAGGGGTATTACAGGAGCTCAGGTAAAGATAACACTTTATCTTAGGTATCATGCTTGGCTCGGTGGAGTCGACCTATCAGGGGTATTACAGGACCTCAGGTAAAGCTAACACTTTGTCTTAGGTATCATGCTTGCTCCGCGGAGTCGACCTATCAGGGGTATTACAGGAGCTCAGGTAACGCTAACACTTTACCTTAGGTATCATGCTTGGCTCGGTGGAGTCGACCTATCAGGGGTATTACAGGACGTCAGGTAAAGCTAACACTTTGTCTTAGGTATCATGCTTGCTCCGCGGAGTCGACCTATCAGGGGTATTACAGGAGCTCGGATAAAGCTGACACTTTGTCTTAGGTATCATGCTTGCTCCGCGGAGTCGACCTATCAGGGGTATTACAGGACCTCAGGTAAAGCTAACACTTTGTCTTAGGTATCATGCTTGCTCCGCCGAGTAGACCTATCAGGGGTATTACAGGAGCTCAGGTAAAGCTAACACTTTGTCTTAGGTATCATGCTTGCTCCGCCGAGTCGACCTATCAGGGGTATTACAGGAGCTCAGGTAAAGCTAACACTTTGTCTTAGGTATCATGCTTGCCCCGCGGAGTCGCCCTATCAGGGGTATTACAGGGCCTCAGGTAAAGATAACACTTTATCTTAGGTATCATGCTTGCTCCGCGGAGTCGACCTATCAGGGGTATTACAGGACCTCAGGTAAAGATAACATTTTATCTTAGGTATCATGCTTGCTCCGCGGAGTCGACCCATCAGGGGTATTACAAGAGCTCAGGTAAAGCTAACACTTTGTCTTAGGTATCATTCTTGCTCCGCCGAGTCGACCTATCAGGAGTATTACAGGACCTCAGGTAAAGCTAACACTTTGTCTTAGGTATCATGCTTGGTTCTGCGGAGACGACCTATCAGGGGTATTACAAGAGCTCAGGTAAAGATAACACTTTACCCTAGGTATCATGCTTGCTCCGCGGAGTCGACCTATCAGGAGTATTACAGGACCTCAGGTAAAGCTAACACTTTGTCTTAGGTATCATGCTTGCTCCGCCGAGTCGACCTATCAGGAGTATTACAGGACCTCAGGTAAAGCTAACACTTTGTCTTAGGTATCATGCTTGGTTCTGCGGAGACGACCTATCAGGGGTATTACAAGAGCTCAGGTAAAGATAACACTTTACCCTAGGTATCATGCTTGCTCCGCGGAGTCGACCTATCAGGAGTATTACAGGACCTCAGGTAAAGCTAACACTTTGTCTTAGGTATCATGCTTGCTCCGCCGAGTCGACCTATCATGAGTATTACAGGACCTCAGGTAAAGCTAACACTTTGTCTTAGGTATCATGCTTGCTCCGCCGAGTCGACCTATCAGGGGTATTACAGGAGCTCAGGTAAAGCTAACACTTTGTCTTAGGTATCATGCTTGCTCCGCGGAGTCGCCCTATCAGGGGTATTACAGGGCCTCAGGTAAAGATAACACTTTATCTTAGGTATCATGCTTGCTCCGCGGAGTCGACCTATCAGGGGTATTACAGGATCTCAGGTAAAGATAACATTTTATCTTAGGTATCATGCTTGCTCCGCGGAGTCGACCTATCAGGGGTATTACAGGAGCTCAGGTAAAGATAACACTTTACCCTAGGTATCATGCTTGCTCCGCGGAGTCGACCTATCAGGAGTATTACAGGACCTCAGGTAAAGCTAACACTTTGTCTTAGGTATCATGCTTGCTCCGCCGAGTCGACCTATCAGGAGTATTACAGGACCTCAGGTAAAGCTAACACTTTGTCTTAGGTATCATGCTTGGTTCTGCGGAGACGACCTATCAGGGGTATTACAAGAGCTCAGGTAAAGATAACACTTTACCCTAGGTATCATGCTTGCTCCGCGGAGTCGACCTATCAGGAGTATTACAGGACCTCAGGCAAAGCTAACACTTTGTCATAGGTATCATGCTTGCTCCGCCGAGTCGACCTATCATGAGTATTACAGGACCTCAGGTAAAGCTAACACTTTGTCTTAGGTATCATGCTTGCTCCGCCGAGTCGACCTATCATGAGTATTACAGGACCTCAGGTAAAGCTAACACTTTGTCTTAGGTATCATGCTTGCTCCGCGGAGTCGACCTATCAGGGGTATTACAGGAGCTCGGATAAAGCTGACACTTTGTCTTAGGTATCATGCTTGGTTCTGCGGAGTCGACCTATCAGGGGTATTACAAGAGCTCAGGTAAAGCTAACACTTTGTCTTAGGTATCATGCTTGCTCCGCGGAGTCGACCTATCAGGGGTATTACAGGAGCTCAGGTAAAGCTAACACTTTGTCTTAGGTATCATGCTTGCTCCGCGGAGTCGACCTATCAGGGGTATTACAGGAGCTCAGGTAAAGCTAACACTTTGTCTTAGGTATCATGCTTGCTCCGCCGAGTAGACCTATCAGGGGTATTACAGGAGCTCAGGTAAAGCTAACACTTTGTCTTAGGTATCATGCTTGCTGCGCCGAGTCGACCTATCAGGGGTATTACAGGAGCTCAGGTAATGCTAAAACTTTGTCTTAGGTATCATGCTTGCTCCGCCGAGTCGACCTATCAGGGGTATTACAGGAGCTCGGATAAAGCTGACACTTTGTCTTAGGTATCATGCTTGCTCCGCCGAGTCGACCTATCAGGGGTATTACAGGAGCTCGGATAAAGCTGACACTTTGTCTTAGGTATCATGCTTGCTCCGCCGAGTCGACCTATCAGGGGTATTACAGGAGCTCGGATAAAGCTAACACTTTGTCTTAGGTATCATGCTTGCTCCGCCGAGTCGACCTATCAGGGGTATTACAGGAGCTCGGATAAAGCTGAAACTTTGTCTTAGGTATCATGCTTGCTCCGCCGAGTCGACCTATCAGGGGTATTACAGGAGCTCGGATAAAGCTAACACTTTGTCTTACGTATCATGCTTGCTCCGCCGAGTCGACCTATCAGGGGTATTACAGGAGCTCGGATAAAGCTAACACTTTGTCTTAGGTATCATGCTTGCTCCGCGGAGTCGACCTATCAGGGGTATTACAGGAGCTCGGATAAAGCTGACACTTTGTCTTAGGTATCATGCTTGCTCAGCCGAGTCGACCTATCAGGGGTATTACAGGAGCTCGGATAAAGCTGACACTTTGTCTTAGGTATCATGCTTGGTTCTGCGGAGTCGACCTATCAGGGGTATTACAAGAGCTCAGGTAAAGATAACACTTTACCCTAGGTATCATGCTTGCTCCGCGAAGTCGACCTATCAGGAGTATTACAGGACCTCAGGTAAAGCTAACACTTTGTCTTAGGGATCATGCTTGCTCCGCCGAGTCGATCTATCAGGAGTATTACAGGAGCTCAGGTAAAGCTAACACTTTGTCTTAGGTATCATGCTTGCTCCGCGGAGTCGAGCTATCAGGGGTATTACAGGAGCTCGGATAAAGCTGGCACTTTGTCTTAGGTATCATGCTTGCTCCGCCGAGTCGACCTATCAGGGGTATTACAGGACCTCAGGTAAAGCTAACACTTTGTCTTAGGTATCATGCTTGCTCCGCCGAGTCGACCTATCAGGGGTATTACAGGGCCTCAGGTAAAGCTAACACTTTGTCTTAGGTATCATGCTTGCTCCGCGGAGTCGACCTATCAGGGGTATTACAGGAGCTCGGATAACGCTGACACTTTGTCTTAGGTATCATGCTTGCTCCGCGGAGTCGACCTATCAGGGGTAAAAAAGGACCTTAGGTAAAGCTAACACTTTGTCTTAGGTATCATGCTTGCTCCGCGGAGTCGACCTATCAGGGGTATTACAGGACCTTAGGTAAAGCTAACACTTTGTCTTAGGTATCATGCTTGCTCCGCGGAGTCGACCTATCAGGGGTATTACAGGACCTCAGGTAAAGCTAACACTTTGTCTTAGGTATCATGCTTGTTCCGCCGAGTCGACCTATCAGGTGTATTACAGGACCTCAGGTAAAGCTAACACTTTGTCTTAGGTATCATGCTTGCTCCGCCGAGTCGACCTATCAGGGGTATTACAGGAGCTCAGGTAAAGCTAACACTTTGTCTTAGGTATCATGCTTGCTCCGCGGAGTCGACCTATCAGGGGTATTACAGGAGCTCAGGTAAAGCTAACACTTTGTCTTAGGTATCATGCTTGTTCCGCCGAGTCGACCTATCAGGGGTATTACAGGACCTCAGGTAAAGCTAACACTTTGTCTTAGGTATCATGCTTGCTCCACCGAGTCGACCTATCAGGGGTATTACAGGACCACAGGTAAAGCTAACACTTTGTCTTAGGTATCATGCTTGTTCCGCCGAGTCGACCTATCAGGGGTATTACAGGACCTCAGGTAAAGCTAACACTTTGTCTTAGGTATCATGCTTGCTCCGCCGAGTCGACCTATCAGGGGTATTACAGGACCTCAGGTAAAGCTAACACTTTGTCTTAGGTATCATGCTTGCTCCGCCGAGTCGACCTATCAGGGGTATTACAGGACCTCATGTAAAGCTAACACTTTGTCTTAGGTATCATGCTAGTTCCGCCGAGTCGACCTATCAGGGGTATTACAGGACCTCAGGTAAAGCTAACACTTTGTCTTAGGTATCATGCTTGCTCCGCCGAGTCGACCTATCAGGGGTATTACAGGACCTCAGGTAAAGCTAACACTTTGTCTTAGGTATCATGCTTGCTCCGCCGAGTCGACCTATCAGGGGTATTACAGGAGCTCAGGTAAAGCTAACACTTTGTCTTAGGTATCATGCTTGCTCCGCGGAGTCGACCTATCAGGGGTTTTACAGGACCTCAGGTAAAGCTAACACTTTGTCTTAGGTATCATGCTTGCTCCGCCTAGTCGACCTATCAGGGGTATTACAGGACCTCAGGTAAAGCTAACACTTTGTCTTAGGTATCATGCTTGCTCCGCCGAGTCGACCTATCAGGGGTATTACAGGACCTCAGGTAAAGCTAACACTTTACCCTAGGTATCATGCTTGCTCCGCGGAGTCGACCTATCAGGGGTATTACAGGACCTCAGGTAAAACTAACACTTTGTCTTAGGTATCATGCTTGCTCCGCGGAGTCGACATATCAGGGGTATTACAGGAGCTCAGGTAAAGCTAACACTTTGTCTTAGGTATCATGCTTGCTCCGCGGAGTCGACCTATCAGGGGTATTACAGGAGCTCAGGTAAAGCTAACACTTTGTCTTAGGTATCATGCTTGCTCCGCGGAGTCGACCTATCAGGGGTATTACAGGAGCTCAGGTAAAGCTAACACTTTGTCTTAGGTATCATGCTTGCTCCGCGGAGTCGACCTATCAGGGGTATTACAGAAGCTCAGGTAAAGCTAACACTTTGTCATAGGTATCATGCTTGCTCCGCGGAGTCGACCTATCAGGGGTATTACAGGAGCTCAGGTAAAGCTAACACTTTGTCTTAGGTATCATGCTTGCTCCGCCGAGTCGACCTATCCGGGATATTACAGGACCTCAGGTAAAGCTAACACTTTGTCTTAGGTATCATGCTTGCTCCGCGGAGTCGACCTATCAGGGGTATTACAGGACCTCAGGTAAAGATAACACTTTATCTTAGGTATCATGCTTGCTCCGCGGAGTCGACCTATCAGGGGTATTACAGGACCTCAGGTAAAGATAACATTTTATCTTAGGTAACATGCTTGCTCCGCGGAATCGACCTATCAGGGGTATTACAGGACCTCAGGTAAAGATAACACTTTATCTTAGGTATCATGCTTGCTCCGCGGAGTCGACCTATCAGGGGTATTACAAGAGCTCAGGTAAAGATAACACTTTACCCTAGGTATCATGCTTGCTCCGCGGAGTCGACCTATCAGGAGTATTACAGGACCTCAGGTAAAGCTAACACTTTGTCTTAGGTATCATGCTTGCTCCGCCGAGTCGACCTATCAGGAGTATTACAGGACCTCAGGTAAAGCTAACACTTTGTCTTAGGTATCATGCTTGCTCCGCGGAGTCGACCTATCAGGGGTATTACAGGAGCTCGGATAAATCTGACACTTTGTCTTAGGTATCATGCTTGGTTCTGCGGAGTCGACCTATCAGGGGTATTACAGGACCTCAGGTAAAGCTAACACTTTATCTTAGGTATCATGCTTGCTCCGCGGAGTCGACCTATCAGGGGTATTACAGGAGCTCAGATAAAGCTGACACTTTGTCTTAGGTATCATGCTTGCTCCGCCGAGTCGACCTATCAGGGGTATTACAGGAGCTCGGATAAAGCTGACACTTGGTCTTAGGTATCATGCTTGCTCCGCGGAGTCGACCTATCAGGGGTATTACAGGAGCTCGGATAAAGCTGACACTTGGTCTTAGGTATCATGCTTGCTCCGCGGAGTCGACCTATCAGGGGTATTACAGGAGCTCGGATAAAGCTGACACTTTGTCTTAGGTATCATGCTTGCTCCGCCGAGTCGACCTATCAGGGGTATTACAGGAGCTCGGATAAAGCTGACACTTGGTCTTAGGTATCATGCTTGCTCCGCGGAGTCGACCTATCAGGGGTATTACAGGACCTCAGGTAAAGCTAACCCTTTATCTTAGGTATCATGCTTGCTCCGCGGAGTCGACCTATCAGGGGTATTACAGGAGCTCGGATAAAGCTGACACTTTGTCTTAGGTATCATGCTTGCTCCGCGGAGTCGACCTATCAGGGGTATTACAGGAGCTCGGATAAAGCTGACACTTTGTCTTAGGTATCATGCTTGCTCCGCCAAGTCGACCTATCTGGGGTATTACAGGAGCTCGGATAAAGCTGACACTTGGTCTTAGGTATCATGCTTGGTTCTGCGGAGTCGACCTATCAGGGGTATTACAGGAGCTCAGGTAAAGATAACACTTTACCCTAGGTATCATGCTTGCTCCGCGGAGTCGACCTATCAGGGGTATTACAGGACCCCAGGTAAAGCTAACACTTTGTCTTAGGTATCATGCTTGCTCCGCCGAGTCGACCTATCAGGGGTATTACAGGACCTCAGGTAAAGCTAACACTTTGTCTTAGGTATCATGCTTGCTCCGCCGAGTCGACCTATCAGGGGTATTACAGGAGCTCAGGTAAAGCTAACACTTTGTTTTAGGTATCATGCTTGCTCCGCGGAGTCGACCTATCAGGGGTATTACAGGAGCTCAGGTAAAGCTAACACTTTGTCTTAGGTATCATGCTTGCTCCGCGGAGTCGACCTATCAGGGGTATTACAGGAGCCCAGGTAAAGCTAACACTTTGTCTTAGGTATCATGCTTGCTCCGCGGAGTGTACCTATCAGGGGTATTACAGGAGCTCAGGTAAAGCTAACACTTTGTCTCAGGTATCATGCTTGCTCCGCGGAGTCGACCTATCAGGGGTATTACAGGACCTCAGGTAAAGCTAACACTTTGTCTTAGGTATCATGCTTGCTCCGCGGAGTCGACCTTTCAGGGGTATTACAGGAGCTCAGGTAAAGCTAACACTTTGTCTTAGGTATCATGCTTGCTCCGCGGAGTCGACCTATCAGGGTTATACAGGCGCTCAGGTAAAGCTAACACTTTGTCTTAGGTATCATGCTTGCTCCGCGGAGTCGACCTATCAGGAGTATTACAGGAGCTCAGGTAAAGCTAACACTTTGTCTTAGGTATCATGCTTGCTCCGCGGAGTCGACCTATCAGGGGTATTACAGGAGCTCAGGTAAAGCTAACACTTTGTCTTAGGTATCATGCTTGCTCCGCGGAGTCGACCTATCAGGGGTATTACAGGAGCTCAGGTAAAGCTAACACTTTGTCTTAGGTATCATGCTTGCTCCGCGGAGTCGCCCTATCAGGGGTATTACAGGAGCTCAGGTAAAGCTAACACTTTGTCTTAGGTATCATGCTTGCTCCGCGGAGTCGACCTATCAGGGGTATTACAGGAGCTCAGGTAAAGCTAACACTTTGTCTTAGGTATCATGCTTGCTCCGTGGAGTCGACCTATCAGGGGTATTACAGGAGCTCAGGTAAAGCTAACACTTTGTCTTAGGTATCATTCTTGCTCCGCGGAGTCGCCCTATCAGGGGTATTACAGGAGCTCAGGTAAAGCTAACACTTTGTCTTAGGTATCATACTTGCTCCGCGGAGTCTACCTATCAGGGGTATTCCAGGAGCTCAGTTAAAGCTAACACTTTGTCTTAGGTATCATGCTTGCTCCGCGGAGTCGACCTATCAGGGGTATTACAAGAGCTCAGGTAAAGCTAACACTTTGTCTTAGGTATCATGCTTGCTCCGCCGAGTAGACCTATCAGGGTTATACAGGAGCTCAGGTAAAGCTAACACTTTGTCTTAGGTATCATGCTTGCTCCGCGGAGTCGACCTATCAGGGGTATTACAGGACCTCAGGTAAAGCTAACACTTTGTCTTAGGTATCATGCTTGCTCCGCGGAGTCGACCTATCAGGGGTATTACAGGAGCTCAGGTAAAGCTAACACTTTGTCTTAGGTATCATGCTTGCTCCGCGGAGTCGACCTATCAGGGGTATTACAGGAGCTCAGGTAAAGCTAACACTTTGTCTTAGGTATCATGCTTGCTCCGCGGAGTCGACCTATCAGGGGTATTACAGGAGTTCAGGTAAAGCTAACACTTTGTCTTAGGTATCATGCTTGCTCCGCGGAGTCTACCTATCAGGGGTATTACAGGAGCTCAGTTAAAGCTAACACTTTGTCTTAGGTATCAAGCTTGCTCCGCGGAGTCGACCTATTAGGGGTATTACAAGAGCTCAGGTAAAGCTAACACTTTGTCTTAGGTATCATGCTTGTTCCGCCGAGTCGACCTATCAGGGGTATTACAGGAGCTCAGGTAAAGCTAACACTTTGTCTTAGGTATCATGCTTGTTCCGCCGAGTCGACCTATCAGGGGTATTACAGGAGCTCAGGTAAAGCTAACACTTTGTCTTAGGTATCATGCTTGCTCCGCGGAGTCGACCTATCAGGGGTATTACAGGAGCTCAGGTAAAGCTAACACTTTGTCTTAGGTATCATGCTTGGCTCGGTGGAGTCGACCTATCAGGGGTATTACAGGAGCTCAGGTAAAGCTAACACTTTGTCTTAGGTATCATGCTTGCTCCGTGGAGTCGACCTATCAGGGGTATTACAGGAGCTCAGGTAAAGCTAACACTTTGTCTTAGGTATCATGCTTGCTCCGCGGAGTCGACCTATCAGGGGTATTACAGGAGCTCAGGTAAAGCTAACACTTTGTCTTAGGTATCATGCTTGCTCCACCGAGTCGACCTATCAGGGGTATTACAGGAGCTCAGGTAAAGCTAACACTTTATCTTAGGTATCATGCTTGCTCCGTGGAGTCGACCTATCAGGAGTATTACAGGAGCTCAGGTAAAGCTAACACTTTGTCTTAGGTATCATGCTTGCTCCGCGGAGTCGACCTATCAGGGTTATACAGGAGCTCAGGTAAAGCTAACACTTTGTCTTAGGTATCATGCTTGCTCCGCCGAGTCGACCTATCAGGGGTATTACAGGAGCTCAGGTAACGAAGAAACATAACAAAATTTGTTAATAGAAATAAGTTATGTTGAAGTGATGCTTTGAATGGATGTAATGAAGAAACACAACGAAAATAAATGTGCAATACGAAGTTACTGCAAAAAGTAATTAATTAAGCATTAGCTAAGCCTCGCTACGCCTACAGCTTGGGGAAAGATAAAATGCCATTTAATAGCTCTATTGGCCGTACTTTCCATTGTGTACAGTTGTTCTTTGCTGTAAGTAGAGTTCGCACCTTCCGAACGCAACGTTATCTGTGAGTGATAAGCTTCTGTAAGCTCATTGGCGGCTGTATTTCCTTGCAGATAAGGCTTGGCGTTGCTGCTGCCAGAACTTAGTGAGTGATGGAGGAGATCAGCCCGCACGATGACAGCGGTTCTGGCGGCGTCAAGGTGTTCGTTATTGTGCTCTCGCACTACTCGTGGAACGGTAACGAATCCAGATACAGGTAAACTATTGTACATTCCCCAGGTCTTTACTTTTATTCAATAGTCTGATCATTTTGTTCTTCCAATATGTAAGACTCCAAACACTGTTTGCCTAAAGATAATGCCTTAGGACGGATGTATTTATCTTGGTCCAAGTTACCTCTTCTCTCTGTATCAGAGGGAAATGTTAGTCTAACAATATTCATTTGAAATATTTCCCCAAGCTCATAGCACTCACTGCGCCTTTCTCCCCCTCTTTAATCGTCTTTGTGCAACGGGTAGGCATCACCCTGCGACTCCGAGAGAGAGAGAGAGAGAGTAAAGCATTCTACACACATTGTGTTACGTCCTTACCTTAATTCTGTCTATACTTACAATCCTTTTTGTTTGCTTCATTGGGGGGTACTGTAACCCTGCATCTGGCCAGCCGATTATTTAACGGCTCGGAAACCTGCTTTACAGTAGCCAGAACATAATTCATCTTTTCCCGACGTTGTTATCTTTAGATAAAAAATAAGATACTTTCACGTTGGTTAATACACGAGTTAGTGCTTTAGGCTACCATTTTTATGTGTAATACTGTCCTTTTTATACTTTAGAGAATGTGCTAAACATGTTGATGTTGTCAGAGTGTCGATGGCGCGCGTCGCAACACATCTTTACTTGAATAATCGCTTTAAAAACTCTCTATATTCATCTAAAGAACTAAATTCTGCACCTTAGTCAATTTAAATTGCTGTGAAAAAGTTATGACTGTATATTTTATGCGTTTACTTCCAGAATGTCTGCTCATTTATCGCTAATATTATACACATTAAGGGAATGCAGCACGCTTCAGAATAAACATACTGCTTTTATTTTATTTTATTTACATAGTTTTACAAATACACATAAGTCAAAAGGAGCTAAATCGGTTAGATTCGGGTACAAACATCATCTATATGACTTATTTTTTCCTATAATCGGACGATGGTGGTTGATGGGTTATCACGGAAAATCTTCTCCATGATCATTCCCAGATGTAGACGTCATCGGCTCGGAAACCTGCTTTACAGTAGCCAGAACATAATTCATCTTTTCCCGACATTGTTATCTTTAGATAAAAAATAAGATACTTTCACGTTGGTTAATACACGAGTTAGTGCTTTAGGCTACCATTTTTATGTGTAATACTGTCCTTTTTATACTTTAGAGAATGTGCTAAACATGTTGATGGGTGGTGTAAGATCGGGGGAGTAGGCTGGCCAAAGAAAGTTTGTTCTAAGGGAGTTTCTTGAAGAACAGTAATGTTGTGTGCCGCCTTCTTGCTAGAGCCATTTCCCGGGCTCCCCTACAAAACAACTAAATATGAACCTTTAAATGTTCCAAATCTTGCCTCTCCCACACATACTATGCTGTAGCCTCTGTACAACACGACGCGTTATCTGCTTGTTTATGAGACCACAACGTGCACGTGACATTCATCCGAAAACCATACGTAACTCAGAAACTCAGGTCTTCCATGGGGCATTGCTAACACCGAAGCGATACTCGCCTTCTATGCTGTAGCCTCTGTACAACACTGTCGCGACGTTCAAACCCAAGACAACGCGTTGTCTGCTGACTCACGTTATCGTGGCAATATGTCAACCTACCCCAGACGAAGGGTGCGCTACTATGGGTAGATCCTACTATGTAGTGCCTGAGTACAGACGTTACTTCAGCCAGACCCCCACATAAAGCACTAGTTGCGTAACGCGCTTCTATATTACCCAGGGCGGGCCTAGCACACTCACGTTATCGTGGCAATATGTCAACCTACCCCAGAAGAAGGGTGCGCTACTATTGGTAGATTCTATGTAGTGCCTGAGTACAGACTTTACTTCAGCCAGACCCCCACATAAAGCACTAGTTGCGTAACGCGCTTCTATATTACCCAGGACGGGCCTAGCAGACTCACGTTATCGTGGCAATATGTCAACCTACCCTAGAAGAAGGGTGCGCTACTATTGGTAGATTCTAGTATGTAGTGCCTGAGTACAGACGTTACTTCAGCCAGACCCCCACATAAAGCACTAGTTGCGTAACGCGCTTCTATATTACCCAGGACGGGCCTAGCAGACTCACGTTATCGTGGCAATATGTCAACCTACCCCAGAAGAAGGGTGCGCTACTATTGGTAGATTCTAGTATGTAGTGCCTGAGTACAGACTTTACTTCAGCCAGACCCCCACATAAAGCACTAGTTGCGTAACGCGCTTCTATATTACCCAGGACGGGCCTAGCAGACTCACGTTATCGTGGCAATATGTCAACCTACCCTAGAAGAAGGGTGCGCTACTATTGGTAGATTCTAGTATGTAGTGCCTGAGTACAGACGTTACTTCAGCCAGACCCCCACATAAAGCACTAGTTGCGTAACGCGCTTCTATATTACCCAGGACGGGCCTAGCAGACTCACGTTATCGTGGCAATATGTCAACCTACCCCAGAAGAAGGGTGCGCTACTATTGGTAGATTCTAGTATGTAGTGCCTGAGTACAGACTTTACTTCAGCCAGACCCCCACATAAAGCACTAGTTGCGTAACGCGCTTCTATATTACCCAGGACGGGCCTAGCAGACTCACGTTATCGTGGCAATATGTCAACCTACCCTAGAAGAAGGGTGCGCTACTATTGGTAGATTCTAGTATGTAGTGCCTGAGTACAGACGTTACTTCAGCCAGACCCCCACATAAAGCACTAGTTGCGTAACGCGCTTCTATATTACCCAGGACGGGCCTAGCAGACTCACGTTATCGTGGCAATATGTCAACCTACCCTAGAAGAAGGGTGCGCTACTATTGGTAGATTCTAGTATGTAGTGCCTGAGTACAGACGTTACTTCAGCCAGACCCCCACATAAAGCACTAGTTGCGTAACGCGCTTCTATATTACCCAGGGCGGGCCTAACAGACTCACGTTATCGTGGCAATATGTCAACCTACCCCAGAAGAAGGGTGCGCTACTATTGGTAGATTCTATGTAGTGCCTGAGTACAGACTTTACTTCAGCCAGACCCCCACATAAAGCACTAGTTGCGTAACGCGCTTCTATATTACCCAGGACGGGCCTAGCAGACTCACGTTATCGTGGCAATATGTCAACCTACCCTAGAAGAAGGGTGCGCTACTATTGGTAGATTCTATGTAGTGCCTGAGTACAGACGTTACTTCAGCCAGACCCCCACATAAAGCACTAGTTGCGTAACGCGTTTCTATATTACCCAGGACGGGCCTAGCAGACTCACGTTATCGTGGCAATATGTCAACCTACCCTAGAAGAAGGGTGCGCTACTATTGGTAGATTCTATGTAGTGCCTGAGTACAGACGTTACTTCAGCCAGACCCCCACATAAAGCACTAGTTGCGTAACGCGCTTCTATATTACCCAGGACGGGCCTAGCAGACTCACGTTATCGTGGCAATATGTCAAACTACCCTAGAAGAAGGGTGCGCTACTATTGGTAGATTCTATGTAGTGCCTGAGTACAGACGTTACTTCAGCCAGACCCCCACATAAAGCACTAGTTGCGTAACGCGCTTCTATATTACCCAGGACGGGCCTAGCAGACTCACGTTATCGTGGCAATATATCAACCTACCCTAGAAGAAGGGTGCGCTACTATTGGTAGATTCTATGTAGTGCCTGAGTACAGACGTTACTTCAGCCAGACCCCCACATAAAGCACTAGTTGCGTAACGCGCTTCTATATTACCCAGGACGGGCCTAGCAGACTCACGTTATCGTGGCAATATGTCAAACTACCCTAGAAGAAGGGTGCGCTACTATTGGTAGATTCTAGTATGTAGTGCCTGAGTACAGACGTTACTTCAGCCAGACCCCCACATAAAGCACTAGTTGCGTAACGCGCTTCTATATTACCCAGGACGGGCCTAGCAGACTCACGTTATCGTGGCAATATGTCAAACTACCCTAGAAGAAGGGTGCGCTACTATTGGTAGATTCTAGTATGTAGTGCCTGAGTACAGACGTTACTTCAGCCAGACCCCCACATAAAGCACTAGTTGCGTAACGCGCTTCTATATTACCCAGGGCGGGCCTAGCAGACTCACGTTATCGTGGCAATATGTCAACCTACCCCAGAAGAAGGGTGCGCTACTATTGGTAGATTCTATGTAGTGCCTGAGTACAGACGTTACTTCAGCCAGACCCCCACATAAAGCACTAGTTGCGTAACGCGTTTCTATATTACCCAGGACGGGCCTAGCAGACTCACGTTATCGTGGCAATATGTCAACCTACCCCAGAAGAAGGGTGCGCTACTATTGGTAGATTCTATGTAGTGCCTGAGTACAGACGTTACTTCAGCCAGACCCCCACATAAAGCACTAGTTGCGTAACGCGCTTCTATATTACCCAGGACGGGCCTAGCAGACTCACGTTATCGTGGCAATATGTCAACCTACCCTAGAAGAAGGGTGCGCTACTATTGGTAGATTCTAGTATGTAGTGCCTGAGTACAGACGTTACTTCAGCCAGACCCCCACATAAAGCACTAGTTGCGTAACGCGCTTCTATATTACCCAGGGCGGGCCTAACAGACTCACGTTATCGTGGCAATATGTCAACCTACCCCAGAAGAAGGGTGCGCTACTATAGGTAGATTCTATGTAGTGCCTGAGTACAGACTTTACTTCAGCCAGACCCCCACATAAAGCACTAGTTGCGTAACGCGCTTCTATATTACCCAGGGCGGGCCTAACAGACTCACGTTATCGTGGCAATATGTCAACCTACCCCAGAAGAAGGGTGCGCTACTATTGGTAGATTCTATGTAGTGCCTGAGTACAGACTTTACTTCAGCCAGACCCCCACATAAAGCACTAGTTGCGTAACGCGCTTCTATATTACCCAGGGCGGGCCTAGCAGACTCACGTTATCGTGGCAATATGTCAACCTACCCCAGAAGAAGGGTGCGCTACTATTGGTAGATTCTAGTATGTAGTGCCTGAGTACAGACTTTACTTCAGCCAGACCCCCACATAAAGCACTAGTTGCGTAACGCGCTTCTATATTACCCAGGACGGGCCTAGCAGACTCACGTTATCGTGGCAATATGTCAACCTACCCTAGAAGAAGGGTGCGCTACTATTGGTAGATTCTAGTATGTAGTGCCTGAGTACAGACGTTACTTCAGCCAGACCCCCACATAAAGCACTAGTTGCGTAACGCGCTTCTATATTACCCAGGACGGGCCTAGCAGACTCACGTTATCGTGGCAATATGTCAACCTACCCTAGAAGAAGGGTGCGCTACTATTGGTAGATTCTAGTATGTAGTGCCTGAGTACAGACTTTACTTCAGCCAGACCCCCACATAAAGCACTAGTTGCATAACGCGCTTCTATATTACCCAGGACGGGCCTAGCAGACTCACGTTATCGTGGCAATATGTCAACCTACCCCAGACGACGGGTGCGCTACTATTGGTAGATTCTAGTATGTAGTGCCTGAGTACAGACTTTACTTCAGCCAGACCCCCACATAAAGCACTAGTTGCGTAACGCGCTTCTATATTACCCAGGACGGGCCTAGCAGACTCACGTTATCGTGGCAATATGTCAACCTACCCTAGAAGAAGGGTGCGCTACTATTGGTAGATTCTAGTATGTAGTGCCTGAGTACAGACGTTACTTCAGCCAGACCCCCACATAAAGCACTAGTTGCGTAACGCGTTTCTATATTACCCAGGACGGGCCTAGCAGACTCACGTTATCGTGGCAATATGTCAACCTACCCTAGAAGAAGGGTGCGCTACTATTGGTAGATTCTAGTATGTAGTGCCTGAGTACAGACGTTACTTCAGCCAGACCCCCACATAAAGCACTAGTTGCGTAACGCGCTTCTATATTACCCAGGACGGGCCTAGCAGACTCACGTTATCGTGGCAATATGTCAACCTACCCCAGAAGAAGGGTGCGCTACTATTGGTAGATTCTATGTAGTGCCTGAGTACAGACTTTACTTCAGCCAGACCCCCACATAAAGCACTAGTTGCGTAACGCGCTTCTATATTACCCAGGGCGGGCCTAGCAGACTCACGTTATCTTGGCAATATGTCAACCTACCCCAGAAGAAGGGTGCGCTACTATTGGTAGATTCTATGTAGTGCCTGAGTACAGACGTTACTTCGGCCAGACCCCCACATAAAGCACTAGTTGCGTAACGCGCTTCTATATTACCCAGGGCGGGCCTAGCAGACTCACGTTATCGTGGCAATATGTCAACCTACCCTAGAATAAGGGTGCGCTACTATTGGTAGATTCTACTATGTAGTGCCTGAGTACAGACGTTACTTCAGCCAGACCCCCACATAAAGCACTAGTTGCGTAACGCGCTTCTATATTACCCAGGACGGGCCTAGCAGACTCACGTTATCGTGGCAATATGTCAACCTACCCCAGAAGAAGGGTGCGCTACTATTGGTAGATTCTACTATGTAGTGCCTGAGTACAGACGTTACTTCAGCCAGACCCCCACATAAAGCACTAGTTGCGTAACGCGTTTCTATATTACCCAGGACGGGCCTAGCAGACTCACGTTATCGTGGCAATATGTCAACCTACCCCAGAAGAAGGGTGCGCTACTATTGGTAGATTCTAGTATGTAGTGCCTGAGTACAGACGTTACTTCAGCCAGACCCCCACATAAAGCACTAGTTGCGTAACGCGCTTCTATATTACCCAGGGCGGGCCTAGCAGACTCACGTTATCGTGGCAATATGTCAAACTACCCTAGAAGAAGGGTGCGCTACTATTGGTAGATTCTAGTATGTAGTGCCTGAGTACAGACGTTACTTCAGCCAGACCCCCACATAAAGCACTAGTTGCGTAACGCGCTTCTATATTACCCAGGGCGGGCCTAGCAGACTCACGTTATCGTGGCAATATGTCAACCTACCCCAGAGGAAGGGTGCGCTACTATTGGTAGATTCTATGTAGTGCCTGAGTACAGACTTTACTTCAGCCAGACCCCCACATAAAGCACTAGTTGCGTAACGCGTTTCTATATTACCCAGGACGGGCCTAGCAGACTCACGTTATCGTGGCAATATGTCAACCTACCCTAGAAGAAGGGTGCGCTACTATTGGTAGATTCTAGTATGTAGTGCCTGAGTACAGACGTTACTTCAGCCAGACCCCCACATAAAGCACTAGTTGCGTAACGCGCTTCTATATTACCCAGGACGGGCCTAGCAGACTCACGTTATCGTGGCAATATGTCAACCTACCCCAGAAGAAGGGTGCGCTACTATTGGTAGATTCTATGTAGTGCCTGAGTACAGACTTTACTTCAGCCAGACCCCCACATAAAGCACTAGTTGCGTAACGCGCTTCTATATTACCCAGGACGGGCCTAGCAGACTCACGTTATCGTGGCAATATGTCAACCTACCCTAGAAGAAGGGTGCGCTACTATTGGTAGATTCTATGTAGTGCCTGAGTACAGACGTTAGTTCAGCCAGACCCCCACATAAAGCACTAGGTACGTAACGCGCTTCTATATTACCCAGGACGGGCCTAGCACACTCACGTTATCGTGGCAATATGTCAACCTACCCTAGAAGAAGGGTGCGCTACTATTGGTAGATTCTATGTAGTGCCTGAGTACAGACTTTACTTCAGCCAGACCCCCACATAAAGCACTAGTTGCGTAACGCGCTTCTATATTACCCAGGACGGGCCTAGCAGACTCACGTTATCGTGGCAATATGTCAACCTACCCTAGAAGAAGGGTGCGCTACTATTGGTAGATTCTACTATGTAGTGTCTGAGTACAGACGTTACTTCAGCCAGACCCCCACATAAAGCACTAGTTGCGTAACGCGCTTCTATATTACCCAGGACGGGCCTAGCACACTCACGTTATCGGGGCAATATGTCAACCTACCCTAGAAGAAGGGTGCGCTACTATTGGTAGATTCTATGTAGTGCCTGAGTACAGACTTTACTTCAGCCAGACCCCCACATAAAGCACTAGTTGCGTAACGCGTTTCTATATTACCCAGGACGGGCCTAGCAGACTCACGTTATCGTGGCAATATGTCAACCTACCCCAGAAGAAGGGTGCGCTACTATTGGTAGATTCTATGTAGTGTCTGAGTACAGACGTTACTTCAGCCAGACCCCCACATAAAGCACTAGTTGCGTAACGCGCTTCTATATTACCCAGGACGGGCCTAGCACACTCACGTTATCGGGGCAATATGTCAACCTACCCTAGAAGAAGGGTGCGCTACTATTGGTAGATTCTATGTAGTGCCTGAGTACAGACTTTACTTCAGCCAGACCCCCACATAAAGCACTAGTTGCGTAACGCGTTTCTATATTACCCAGGACGGGCCTAGCAGACTCACGTTATCGTGGCAATATGTCAACCTACCCCAGAAGAAGGGTGCGCTACTATTGGTAGATTCTATGTAGTGCCTGAGTACAGACGTTACTTCAGCCAGACCCCCACATAAAGCACTAGTTGCGTAACGCGCTTCTATATTACCCAGGGCGGGCCTAACAGACTCACGTTATCGTGGCAATATGTCAACCTACCCCAGAAGAAGGGTGCGCTACTATTGGTAGATTCTATGTAGTGCCTGAGTACAGACTTTACTTCAGCCAGACCCCCACATAAAGCACTAGTTGCGTAACGCGCTTCTATATTACCCAGGACGGGCCTAGCAGACTCACGTTATCGTGGCAATATGTCAACCTACCCTAGAAGAAGGGTGCGCTACTATTGGTAGATTCTAGTATGTAGTGCCTGAGTACAGACGTTACTTCAGCCAGACCCCCACATAAAGCACTAGTTGCGTAACGCGCTTCTATATTACCCAGGACGGGCCTAGCACACTCACGTTATCGGGGCAATATGTCAACCTACCCTAGAAGAAGGGTGCGCTACTATTGGTAGATTCTATGTAGTGCCTGAGTACAGACTTTACTTCAGCCAGACCCCCACATAAAGCACTAGTTGCGTAACGCGTTTCTATATTACCCAGGACGGGCCTAGCAGACTCACGTTATCGTGGCAATATGTCAACCTACCCTAGAAGAAGGGTGCGCTACTATTGGTAGATTCTAGTATGTAGCGCCTGAGTACAGACGTTACTTCAGCCAGACCCCCACATAAAGCACTAGTTGCGTAACGCGCTTCTATATTACCCAGGACGGGCCTAGCAGACTCACGTTATCGTGGCAATATGTCAACCTACCCCAGAAGAAGGGTGCGCTACTATTGGTAGATTCTATGTAGTGCCTGAGTACAGACGTTACTTCAGCCAGACCCCCACATAAAGCACTAGTTGCGTAACGCGTTTCTATATTACCCAGGACGGGCCTAGCAGACTCACGTTATCGTGGCAATATGTCAACCTACCCTAGACGACGGGTGCGCTACTATTGGTAGATTCTAGTATGTAGTGCCTGAGTACAGACGTTACTTCAGCCAGACCCCCACATAAAGCACTAGTTGCGTAACGCGCTTCTATATTACCCAGGACGGGCCTAGCAGACTCACGTTATCGTGGCAATATGTCAACCTACCCTAGACGACGGGTGCGCTACTATTGGTAGATTCTATGTAGTGCCTGAGTACAGACTTTACTTCAGCCAGACCCCCACATAAAGCACTAGTTGCGTAACGCGCTTCTATATTACCCAGGACGGGCCTAGCAGACTCACGTTATCGTGGCAATATGTCAACCTACCCCAGAAGAAGGGTGCGCTACTATTGGTAGATTCTATGTAGTGCCTGAGTACAGACGTTACTTCAGGCAGACCCTCACATAAAGCACTAGTTGCGTAACGCGTTTCTATATTACCCAGGGCGGGCCTAGCAGACTCACGTTATCGTGGCAATATGTCAACCTACCCCAGAAGAAGGGTGCGCTACTATTGGTAGATTCTACTATGTAGTGCCTGAGTACAGACGTTACTTCAGCCAGACCCCCACATAAAGCACTAGTTGCGTAACGCGTTTCTATATTACCCAGGACGGGCCTAGCAGACTCACGTTATCGTGGCAATATGTCAACCTACCCCAGAAGAAGGGTGCGCTACTATTGGTAGATTCTATGTAGTGCCTGAGTACAGACGTTACTTCAGGCAGACCCTCACATAAAGCACTAGTTGCGTAACGCGTTTCTATATTACCCAGGACGGGCCTAGCAGACTCACGTTATCGTGGCAATATGTCAACCTACCCCAGAAGAAGGGTGCGCTACTATTGGTAGATTCTATGTAGTGCCTGAGTACAGACGTTACTTCAGGCAGACCCTCACATAAAGCACTAGTTGCGTAACGCGTTTCTATATTACCCAGGGCGGGCCTAGCAGACTCACGTTATCGTGGCAATATGTCAACCTACCCCAGAAGAAGGGTGCGCTACTATTGGTAGATTCTATGTAGTGCCTGAGTACAGACGTTACTTCAGCCAGACCCCCACATAAAGCACTAGTTGCGTAACGCGCTTCTATATTACCCAGGACGGGCCTAGCAGACTCACGTTATCGTGGCAATATGTCAACCTACCCTAGACGACGGGTGCGCTACTATTGGTAGATTCTATGTAGTGCCTGAGTACAGACTTTACTTCAGCCAGACCCCCACATAAAGCACTAGTTGCGTAACGCGCTTCTATATTACCCAGGACGGGCCTAGCAGACTCACGTTATCGTGGCAATATGTCAACCTACCCCAGAAGAAGGGTGCGCTACTATTGGTAGATTCTATGTAGTGCCTGAGTACAGACGTTACTTCAGGCAGACCCTCACATAAAGCACTAGTTGCGTAACGCGTTTCTATATTACCCAGGGCGGGCCTAGCAGACTCACGTTATCGTGGCAATATGTCAACCTACCCCAGAAGAAGGGTGCGCTACTATTGGTAGATTCTACTATGTAGTGCCTGAGTACAGACGTTACTTCAGCCAGACCCCCACATAAAGCACTAGTTGCGTAACGCGTTTCTATATTACCCAGGACGGGCCTAGCAGACTCACGTTATCGTGGCAATATGTCAACCTACCCCAGAAGAAGGGTGCGCTACTATTGGTAGATTCTATGTAGTGCCTGAGTACAGACGTTACTTCAGGCAGACCCTCACATAAAGCACTAGTTGCGTAACGCGTTTCTATATTACCCAGGACGGGCCTAGCAGACTCACGTTATCGTGGCAATATGTCAACCTACCCCAGAAGAAGGGTGCGCTACTATTGGTAGATTCTATGTAGTGCCTGAGTACAGACGTTACTTCAGGCAGACCCTCACATAAAGCACTAGTTGCGTAACGCGTTTCTATATTACCCAGGGCGGGCCTAGCAGGCTCACGTTATCGTGGCAATATGTCAACCTACCCCAGAAGAAGGGTGCGCTACTATTGGTAGATTCTATGTAGTGCCTGAGTACAGACGTTACTTCAGCCAGACCCCCACATAAAGCACTAGTTGCGTAACGCGTTTCTATATTACCCAGGACGGGCCTAGCAGACTCACGTTATCGTGGCAATATGTCAACCTACCCTAGACGACGGGTGCGCTACTATTGGTAGATTCTAGTATGTAGTGCCTGAGTACAGACGTTACTTCAGCCAGACCCCCACATAAAGCACTAGTTGCGTAACGCGCTTCTATATTACCCAGGACGGGCCTAGCAGACTCACGTTATCGTGGCAATATGTCAACCTACCCCAGACGACGGGTGCGCTACTATTGGTAGATTCTACTATGTAGTGCCTGAGTACAGACGTTACTTCAGCCAGACCCCCACATAAAGCACTAGTTGCGTAACGCGCTTCTATATTACCCAGGGCGGGCCTAGCAGACTCACGTTTTCGTGGCAATATGTCAACCTACCCCAGACGACGGGTGCGCTACTATTGGTAGATTCTAGTATGTAGTGCCTGAGTACAGACGTTACTTCAGCCAGACCCCCACATAAAGCACTAGTTGCGTAACGCGCTTCTATATTACCCAGGGCGGGCCTAACAGACTCACGTTATCGTGGCAATATGTCAACCTACCCCAGACGACGGGTGCGCTACTATTGGTAGATTCTACTATGTAGTGCCTGAGTACAGACGTTACTTCAGCCAGAACCCCACATAAAGCACTAGTTGCGTAACGCGCTTCTATATTACCCAGGACGGGCCTAGCAGACTCACGTTATCGTGGCAATATGTCAACCTACCCCAGGCGACGGGTGCGCTACTATTGGTAGATTCTACTATGTAGTGCCTGAGTACAGACTTTACTTCAGCCAGACCCCCACATAAAGCACTAGTTGCGTAACGCGCTTCTATATTACCCAGGACGGGCCTAGCAGACTCACGTTATCGTGGCAATATGTCAAACTACCCTAGAAGAAGGGTGCGCTACTATTGGTAGATTCTAGTATGTAGTGCCTGAGTACAGACGTTACTTCAGCCAGACCCCCACATAAAGCACTAGTTGCGTAACGCGCTTCTATATTACCCAGGGCGGGCCTAGCAGACTCACGTTATCGTGGCAATATGTCAACCTACCCCAGAAGAAGGGTGCGCTACTATTGGTAGATTCTATGTAGTGCCTGAGTACAGACATTACTTCAGCCAGACCCCCACATAAAGCACTAGTTGCGTAACGCGCTTCTATATTACCCAGGACGGGCCTAGCACACTCACGTTATCGTGGCAATATGTCAACCTACCCTAGAAGAAGGGTGCGCTACTATTGGTAGATTCTATGTAGTGCCTGAGTACAGACTTTACTTCAGCCAGACCCCCACATAAAGCACTAGTTGCGTAACGCGCTTCTATATTACCCAGGACGGGCCTAGCACACTCACGTTATCGTGGCAATATGTCAACCTACCCCAGAAGAAGGGTGCGCTACTATTGGTAGATTCTACTATGTAGTGCCTGAGTACATACTTTACTTCAGCCAGACCCCCACATAAAGCACTAGTTGCGTAACGCGCTTCTATATTACCCAGGACGGGCCTAGCAGACTCACGTTATCGTGGCAATATGTCAACCTACCCTAGAAGAAGGGTGCGCTACTATTGGTAGATTCTACTATGTAGTGCCTGAGTACAGACGTTACTTCAGCCAGACCCCCACATAAAGCACTAGTTGCGTAACGCGCTTCTATATTACCCAGGACGGGCCTAGCAGACTCACGTTATCGTGGCAATATGTCAACCTACCCTAGAATAAGGGTGCGCTACTATTGGTAGATTCTACTATGTAGTGCCTGAGTACAGACGTTACTTCAGCCAGACCCCCACATAAAGCACTAGTTGCGTAACGCGCTTCTATATTACCCAGGACGGGCCTAGCAGACTCACGTTATCGTGGCAATATGTCAAACTACCCTAGAAGAAGGGTGCGCTACTATTGGTAGATTCTACTATGTAGTGCCTGAGTACAGACGTTACTTCAGCCAGACCCCCACATAAAGCACTAGTTGCGTAACGCGCTTCTATATTACCCAGGGCGGGCCTAGCAGACTCACGTTATCGTGGCAATATGTCAACCTACCCCAGGCGACGGGTGCGCTACTATTGGTAGATTCTACTATGTAGTGCCTGAGTACAGACTTTACTTCAGCCAGACCCCCACATAAAGCACTAGTTGCGTAACGCGCTTCTATATTACCCAGGACGGGCCTAGCAGACTCACGTTATCGTGGCAATATGTCAAACTACCCCAGACGACGGGTGCGCTACTATTGGTAGATTCTACTATGTAGTGCCTGAGTACAGACGTTACTTCAGCCAGACCCCCACATAAAGCACTAGTTGCGTAACGCGCTTCTATATTACCCAGGGCGGGCCTAGCACACTCACGTTATCGTG
>JBAIZL010000082.1:467500-532500 GCA_036971475.1 Prosapia bicincta | reverse complement strand
ACAGGTTTAATGGTTAGTACAACGTGTGTGCTAACAACTTTAATGGTTAATACAACGTGTGTGCTAACAGGCTTAATGGTTAGTACAACTTGTGTGCTAACAGGTTTAATGGTTAGTACAACGTGTGTGCTAACAGGTTTAATGGTTAGTACAACTTGCGTGCTAACAGGTTTAATGGGTAGTACAACTTGTGTGCTAACAGGTTTAATGGGTAGTACAACTTGTGTGCTAACAGGTTTAATGGGTAGTACAACTTGTGTGCTAACAGGTTTAATGGGTAGTACAACTTGTGTGCTAACAACTTTAATGGTTAGTACAACGTGTGTGCTAACAGGTTTAATGGTTAGTACAACGTGTGTGCTAACAGGTTTAATGGTTAGTACAACTTGTGTGCTAACAGGTTTAATGGGTAGTACAACGTGTGTGCTAACAGGTTTAATGGGTAGTACAACATGTGTGCTAACAGGTTTAATGGTTAGTACAACTGTGTGCTAACAGGTTTAATGGTTAGTACAACGTGTGTGCTAAAAGGTTTAATGGTTAGTACAACGTGTGTGCTAACAGGTTTAATGGTTAGTACAACGTGTGTGCTAACAGGTTTAATGGTTAGTACAACGAGTGTGCTAACAGGTTTAATGGTTAGCACAACGTGTCTCTTTCAGAATACTCGGCTTCTTCAGGTTTGAAAATTGCTTACGTTAGTAAGCTTATAATTGAGTGTTTACTTTACCTGCCAGCCATGAATGGTCATTACAACAAACAACGCCTTTCGTCCATAAACCGATGCGTCTGCTAGTCCATTGGTAGTGTTTTCCTACATGGGCAACCACCACTAAGCCACACCGTACAGGACAATGTAGCCGCATAAACCGATGCGTCTGCTAATCCATTAGCTGTGTTTTCCTACATGGGTAACCACCACTAAGCCACACCGTACATTACAATGTAGCCGCATAAACCGATGCGTCTGCTAGTCCATTAGCATTGTCTTCCTACAAGGGTAACCACCACTAAGCCACACCGTACATTACAATGTAGCCGCATAAACCGATGCGTCTGCTAGTCCATTAGTAGTGTCTTCCTACATGGGCAACCACCTCTAAGCCACACCGTACAGTTTAATGTAGCCGCATAAACCGATGCGTTTGCTAGTCCATTAGCATTGTCTTCCTACAAGGGTAACCACCACTAAGCCACACCGTACATTACAATGTAGCCGCATAAACCGATGCGTCTGCTAGTCCATTAGTAGTGTCTTCCTACATGGGCAACCACCTCTAAGCCACACCGTACAGTTTAATGTAGCCGCATAAACCGATGCGTTTGCTAGTCCATTAGCATTGTCTTCCTACAAGGGTAACCACCTCTAAGCCACACCGTACAGTACAATGAAGCCGCTTAAACCGATGCGTCTGCTAGTCCATTAGTAGTGTCTTCCTACATGGGCAACCACCTCTAAGCCACACCGTACAGTTTAATGTAGCCGCATAAACCGATGCGTTTGCTAGTCCATTAGCATTGTCTTCCTACAAGGGTAACCACCACTAAGCCACACCGTACATTACAATGTAGCCGCATAAACCGATGCGTCTGCTAGTCCATTAGTAGTGTCTTCCTACATGGGCAACCACCTCTAAGCCACACCGTACAGTTTAATGTAGCCGCATAAACCGATGCGTTTGCTAGTCCATTAGCATTGTCTTCCTACAAGGGTAACCACCACTAAGCCACACCGTACATTACAATGTAGCCGCTTAAACCGATGCGTCTGCTAGTCCATTAGTAGTGTCTTCCTACATGGGCAACCACCTCTAAGCCACACCGTACAGTTTAATGTAGCCGCATAAACCGATGCGTTTGCTAGTCCATTAGCATTGTCTTCCTACAAGGGTAACCACCACTAAGCCACACCGTACAGTACAATGTAGCCGCATAAACCGATGCGTCTGCTAGTCCATTAGTAGTGTCTTCCTACATGGGCAACCACCACTAAGCCACACCGTACAGTACAATGTAGCCGCATAAACCGATGCGTCTGCTAGTCCATTAGTAGTGTCTTCCTACATGGGCAACCACCACTAAGCCATACCGTACAGTACAATGTAGCCGCATAAACCGATGCGTCTGCTAGTCCATTAGTAGTGTCTTCCTACATGGGCAACCACCACTAAGCCACACCGTACAGTACAATGTAGCCGCATAAACCGATGCGTCTGCTAGTCCATTAGTAGTGTCTTCCTACATGGGTAACCACCACTAAGCCACACCGTACAGTACAATGTAGCCGCATATACCGATGCGTCTGCTAGTCCATTAGTAGTGTCTTCCTACATGGGCAACCACCACTAAGCCACACCGTACAGTTTAATGTAGCCGCATAAACCGATGCGTCTGCTAGTCCATCAGCAGTGTCTTCCTACATGGGTAACCACCACTAAGCCATACCGTACAGTACAATGTAGCCGCATAAACCGATGCGTCTGCTAGTCCATTAGTAGTGTCTTCCTACATGGGCAACCACCACTAAGCCATACCGTACAGTACAATGTAGCCGCATAAACCGATGCGTCTGCTAGTCCATCAGCAGTGCCTTCCTACATGGGTAACCACCACTAAGCCACACCGTACAGTACAATGTAGCCGCATATACCGATGCGTCTGCTAGTCCATCAGCAGTGTCTTCCTACATGGGTAACCACCACTAAGCCACACCGTACAGTACAATGTAGCCGCATAAACCGATGCGTCTGCTAATCCATTAGTAGTGTCTTCCTACATGGGCAACCACCACTAAGCCATACCGTACATTACGATGTAGCCGCATATACCGATGCGTCTGCTAGTCCATTAGTAGTGTCTTCCTACATGGGCAACCACCACTAAGCCATACCGTACATTACGATGTAGCCGCATATACCGATGCGTCTGCTAGTCCATTAGTAGTGTCTTCCTACATGGGCAACCACCACTAAGCCATACCGTACATTACGATGTAGCCGCATATACCGATGCGTCTGCTAGTCCATTAGTAGTGTCTTCCTACATGGGTAACCACCACTAAGCCACACCGTACATTACGATGTAGCCGCATATACCGATGCGTCTGCTAGTCCATTAGTAGTGTCTTCCTACATGGGCAACCACCACTAAGCCACACCGTACAGTTTAATGTAGCCGCATAAACCGATGCGTTTGCTAGTCCATCAGCAGTGTCTTCCTACATGGGTAACCACCTCTAAGCCACACCGTACATTACAATGTAGCCGCATAAACCGATGCGTTTGCTAGTCCATCAGCAGTGTCTTCCTACATGGGTAACCACCTCTAAGCCACACCGTACAGTTTAATGTAGCCGCATATACCGATGCGTCTGCTAGTCCATCAGCATTGTCTTCCTACAAGGGTAACCACCACTAAGCCACACCGTACATTACAATGTAGCCGCATAAACCGATGCGTCTGCTAGTCCATTAGCAGTGTCTTCCTTTATGAGCAACCACCACTAAGCTACACCGTACATTACAATGTAGCCGCATAAACCGATGCGTCTGCTAGTCCATCAGCAGTGTCTACCTACATGGTAACCACCGTACAGTACAATGTAGCCGAATATACCGATGCGTCTGCTAATCCATTAGCTGTGTTTTTCTACATGGGCAAACACCACTAAGCCACACCGTACAGTACAATGTAGCCGCATAAACCGATGCGTCTGCTAGTCCATTAGTAGTGTCTTCCTACAAGGGTAACCACCACTAAGCCACACCGTACAGTACAATGTAGCCGCATATACCGATGCGTCTGCTAGTCCATTAGCATTGTCTTCCTACAAGGGTAACCACCACTAAGCCACACCGTACAGTACAATGTAGCCGCATAAACCGATGCGTCTGCTAGTCCATTAGCATTGTCTTCCTACAAGGGTAACCACCACTAAGCCACACCGTACAGTACAATGTAGCCGCATAAACCGATGCGTCTGCTAATCCATTAGTAGTGTCTTCCTACATGGGGAACCACCACTAAGCCACACCGTACAGTACAATGTAGCCGCATAAACCGATGCGTCTGCTAGTCCATTAGCAGTGTCTTCCTTTATGGGCAACCACTACTAGGCCACACCGTACATTACAATGTAGCCGCATAAACCGATGCGTCTGCTAGTCCATCAGCAGTGTCTTCCTACATGGGCAACCACCACTAAGCCACACCGTACAGTACAATGTAGCCGCATAAACCGATGCGTCTGCTAGTCCATCAGCAGTGTCTTCCTACATGGGCAACCACCACTAAGCCACACCGTACATTACAATGTAGCCGCATAAACCGATGCGTCTGCTAGTCCATCAGCAGTGTCTTCCTACATGGGCAACCACCACTAAGCCACACCGTTCAGTGCAATGTAGCCGCATAAACCGATGCGTCTGCTAATCCACTAGTAGTGTCTTCCTACATGGGCAACCACCACTAAGCCATACCGTACATTACAATGTAGCCGCATATACCGATGCGTCTGCTAGTCCATCAGCAGTGTCTTCCTTTATGGGCAACCACTACTAGGCCACACCGTACATTACAATGTAGCCGCATAAACCGATGCGTCTGCTAGTCCATCAGCAGTGTCTTCCTACATGGGCAACCACCATTAAGCCACACCGTACAGTACAATGTAGCCGTATAAACCGATGCGTCTGCTAGTCCATCAGCAGTGTCTTCCTACATGGGCAACCACCACTAAGCCACACCGTACATTACAATGTAGCCGCATAAACCGATGCGTCTGCTAGTCCATCAGCAGTGTCTTCCTACATGGGTAACCACCACTAAGCCACACAGTACAGTACAATGTAGCCGCATATACCGATGCGTCTGCTAGTCCATTAGCAGTGTCTTCCTACATGGGTAACCACCACTAAGCCACACCGTACAGTACAATGTAGCCGCTTATACCGATGCGTCTGCTAGTCCATCAACAGTGTCTTCCTACATGGGTAACCACCACTAAGCCACACCGTACAGTACAATGTAGCCGCATAAACCGATGCGTCTGCTAGTCCATTAGCAGTGTCTTCCTTTATGGGCAACCACTACTAGGCCACACCGTACATTACAATGTAGCCGCATAAACCGATGCGTCTGCTAGTCCATCAGCAGTGTCTTCCTACATGGGCAACCACCACTAAGCCACACCGTACAGTACAATGTAGCCGCATAAACCGATGCGTCTGCTAGTCCATCAGCAGTGTCTTCCTACATGGGCAACCACCACTAAGCCACACCGTACATTACAATGTAGCCGCATAAACCGATGCGTCTGCTAGTCCATCAGCAGTGTCTTCCTACATGGGCAACCACCACTAAGCCACACCGTACATTACAATGTAGCCGCATAAACCGATGCGTCTGCTAGTCCATCAGCAGTGTCTTCCTTTATGGGCAACCACTACTAGGCCACACCGTACATTACAATGTAGCCGCATAAACCGATGCGTCTGCTAGTCCATCAGCAGTGTCTTCCTACATGGGTAACCACCACTAAGCCACACCGTACAGTACAATGTAGCCGCATAAACCGATGCGTCTGCTAATCCATTAGTAGTGTCTTCCTACATGGGCAACCACCACTAAGCCATACCGTACATTACAATGTAGCCGCATATACCGATGCGTCTGCTAGTCCATCAGCAGTGTCTTCCTACATGGGTAACCACCACTAAGTTACACCGTACAGTTTAATGTAGCCGCATAAACCGATGCGTCTGCTAGTCCATCAGCAGTGTCTTCCTACATGGGCAACCACCACTAAGCCACACCGTACATTACAATGTAGCCGCATAAAACGATGCTTCTGCTAGTCCATCAGCAGTGTCTTCCTACATGGGCAACCACCAATAAGCCACACCGTACATTACAATGTAGCCGCATAAACCGATGCGTCTGCTAGTCCATCAGCAGTGTCTTCCTACATGGGTAACCACCACTAAGCCACACCGTACAGTACAATGTAGCCGCATAAACCGATGCGTCTGCTAGTCCATCAGCAGTGTCTTCCTACAGGGGCAAACACCACTAAGCCACACCGTACAGTACAATGTAGCCGCATAAACCGATGCGTCTGCCAGTCCATCAGCAGTGTCTTCCTACATGGGTAACCACCACTAAGCCACACCGTACAGTACAATGTAGCCGCATAAACCGATGCGTCTGCTAGTCCATCAGCAGTGTCTTCCTACATGGGCAACCACCACTAAGCCACACCGTACATTACAATGTAGCCGCATAAACCGATGCGTCTGCTAGTCCATCAGCAGTGTCTTCCTACATGGGCAACCACCACTAAGCCACACCGTTCAGTTAAATGTAGCCGCATAAACCGATGCGTGTGCTAATCCATTAGTAGTGTCTTCCTACATGGGCAACCACCACTAAGCCATACCGTACATTACAATGTAGCCGCATATACCGATGCGTCTGCTAGTCCATCAGCAGTGTCTTCCTTTATGGGCAACCACTACTAGGCCACACCGTACATTACAATGTAGCCGCATAAATCGATGCGTCTGCTAGTCCATCAGCAGTGTCTTCCTACATGGGCAACCACCACTAAGCCACACCGTACAGTACAATGTAGCCGCATAAACCGATGCGTCTGCTAGTCCATCAGCAGTGTCTTCCTACATGGGCAACCACCACTAAGCCACACCGTACATTACAATGTAGCCGCATAAACCGATGCGTCTGCTAATCCATTAGTAGTGTCTTCCTACATGGGCAACCACCACTAAGCCACACCGTACATTACAATGTAGCCGCATATACCGATGCGTCTGCTAGTCCATCAGCAGTGTCTTCCTACATGGGTAACCACCACTAAGCCACACCGTACAGTACAATGTAGCCGCATATACCGATGCGTCTGCTAGTCCATTAGCAGTGTCTTCCTACATGGGCAACCACCACTAAGCCACACCGTACAGTACAATGTAGCCGCATATACCGATGCGTCTGCTAGTCCATCAGCAGTGTCTTCCTACATGGGTAACCACCACTAAGCCACACCGTACAGTACAATGTAGCCGCATATACCGATGCGTCTGCTAGTCCATTAGCAGTGTCTTCCTACATGGGCAACCAACCCTAAGCCACACCGTACAGTACAATGTAGCCGCATAAACCGATGCGTCTGCTAGTCCATTAGCAGTGTCTTCCTTTATGGGCAACCACCACTAAGCCACACCGTACAGTACAATGTAGCCGCATAAACCGATGCGTCTGCTAGTCCATTAGTAGTGTCTTCCTACATGGGCAACCACCACTAAGCCACACCGTACAGTACAATGTAGCCGCATAAACCGATGCGTCTGCTAATCCATTAGCAGTGTCTTCCTTTATGGGCAACCACCACTAAGCCACACCGTACAGTACAATGTAGCCGCATAAACCGATGCGTCTGCTAGTCCATTAGCAGTGTCTTCCTTTATGGGCAACCACTACTAGGCCACACCGTACATTACAATGTAGCCGCATAAACCGATGCGTCTGCTAGTCCATCAGCAGTGTCTTCCTACATGGGCAACCACCATTAAGCCACACCGTACAGTACAATGTAGCCGCATAAACCGATGCGTCTGCTAGTCCATCAGCAGTGTCTTCCTACATGGGCAACCACCACTAAGCCACACCGTACATTACAATGTAGCCGCATAAACCGATGCGTCTGCTAGTCCATCAGCAGTGTCTTCCTACATGGGTAACCACCACTAAGCCACACCGTACAGTACAATGTAGCCGCATATACCGATGCGTCTGCTAGTCCATTAGCAGTGTCTTCCTACATGGGTAACCACCACTAAGCCACACCGTACAGTACAATGTAGCCGCATATACCGATGCGTCTGCTAATCCATTAGTAGTGTCTTCCTACATGGGCAACCACCACTAAGCCATACCGTACATTACAATGTAGCCGCATATACCGATGCGTCTGCTAATCCATTAGTAGTGTCTTCCTACATGGGCAACCACCACTAAGCCACACCGTACAGTACAATGTAGCCGCATAAACCGATACGTCTGCTAATCCATTAGTAGTGTCTTCCTACATGGGCAACCACCACTAAGCCATACCGTACATTACAATGTAGCCGCATATACCGATGCGTCTGCTAGTCCATCAGCAGTGTCTTCCTTTATGGGCAACCACTACTAGGCCACACCGTACATTACAATGTAGCCGCATAAACCGATGCGTCTGCTAGTCCATCAGCAGTGTCTTCCTACATGGGCAACCACCACTAAGCCACACCGTACAGTTTAATGTAGCCGCATAAACCGATGCGTCTGCTAATCCATTAGTAGTGTCTTCCTACATGGGCAACCACCACTAAGCCACACCGTACATTACAATGTAGCCGCATATACCGATGCGTCTGCTAATCCATTAGTAGAGTCTTCCTACATGGGCAACCACCACTAAGCCATACCGTACATTACAATGTAGCCGCATAAACCGATGCGTCTGCTAATCCATTAGTAGAGTCTTCCTACATGGGCAACCACCACTAAGCCATACCGTACATTACAATGTAGCCGCATATACCGATGCGTCTGCTAATCCATTAGTAGAGTCTTCCTACATGGGCAACCACCACTAAGCCACACCGTACATTACAATGTAGCCGCATAAACCGATGCGTCTGCTAATCCATTAGTAGAGTCTTCCTACATGGGCAACCACCACTAAGCCATACCGTACATTACAATGTAGCCGCATATACCGATGCGTCTGCTAGTCCATCAGCAGTGTCTTCCTTTATGGGCAACCACTACTAGGCCACACCGTACATTACAATGTAGCCGCATAAACCGATGCGTCTGCTAGTCCATCAGCAGTGTCTTCCTACATGGGTAACCACCACTAAGCCACACCGTACAGTACAATGTAGCCGCATAAACCGATGCGTCTGCTAGTCCATCAGCAGTGTCTTCCTACATGGGTAACCACCACTAGGCCACACCGTACATTACAATGTAGCCGCATAAACCGATGCGTCTGCTAGTCCATCAGCAGTGTCTTCCTACATGGGTAACCACCACTAGGCCACACCGTACATTACAATGTAGCCGCATAAACCGATGCGTCTGCTAGTCCATCAGCAGTGTCTTCCTACATGGGTAACCACCACTAGGCCACACCGTACATTACAATGTAGCCGCATAAACCGATGCGTCTGCTAGTCCATCAGCAGTGTCTTCCTACATGGGTAACCACCACTAAGCCACACCGTACAGTACAATGTAGCCGCATAAACCGATGCGTCTGCTAATCCATTAGTAGTGTCTTCCTACATGGGCAACCACCACTAAGCCACACCGTACAGTTTAATGTAGCCGCATAAACCGATGCGTTTGCAAGTCCATTAGTAGTGTCTTCCTACATGGGCAACCACCACTAAGCCACACCGTACATTACAATGTAGCCGCATAAACCGATGCGTCTGCTAGTCCATTAGCAGTGTCTTCCTACATGGGCAACCACCACTAAGCCACACCGTACATTACAATGTAGCCGCATAAACCGATGCGTCTGCTAGTCCATCAACAGTGTCTTCCTACATGGGTAACCACCACTAAGCCACACCGTACAGTACAATGTAGCCGCATAAACCGATGCGTCTGCTAATCCATTAGTAGTGTCTTCCTACATGGGGAACCACCACTAAGCCACACCGTACAGTACAATGTAGCCGCATAAACCGATGCGTCTGCTAATCCATTAGTAGAGTCTTCCTACATGGGCAACCACCACTAAGCCACACCGTACAGTACAATGTAGCCGCATAAACCGATGCGTCTGCTAGTCCATCAACAGTGTCTTCCTACATGGGTAACCACCACTAAGCCACACCGTACAGTACAATGTAGCCGCATAAACCGATGCGTCTGCTAATCCATTAGTAGTGTCTTCCTACATGGGGAACCACCACTAAGCCACACCGTACAGTACAATGTAGCCGCATAAACCGATGCGTCTGCTAATCCATCAGCAGTGTCTTCCTACATGGGCAACCACCACTAAGCCATACCGTACATTACAATGTAGCCGCATAAACCGATGCGTCTGCTAATCCATTAGCAGTGTCTTCCTACATGGGCAACCACCACTAAGCCACACCGTACAGTTTAATGTAGCCGCATAAACCGATGCGTTTGCAAGTCCATTAGTAGTGTCTTCCTACATGGGCAACCACCACTAAGCCACACCGTACATTACAATGTAGCCGCATAAACCGATGCGTCTGCTAGTCCATCAGCAGTGTCTTCCTACATGGGTAACCACCTCTAAGCCACACCGTACAGTTTAATGTAGCCGCATAAACCGATGCGTTTGCAAGTCCATTAGTAGTGTCTTCCTACATGGGCAACCACCACTAAGCCACACCGTACATTACAATGTAGCCGCATAAACCGATGCGTCTGCTAGTCCATCAGCAGTGTCTTCCTACATGGGCAACCACCACTAAGCCACACCGTACATTACAATGTAGCCGCATAAACCGATGCGTCTGCTAGTCCATCAGCAGTGTCTTCCTACATGGGCAACCACCACTAAGCCACACCGTACATTACAATGTAGCCGCATAAACCGATGCGTTTGCAAGTCCATTAGTAGTGTCTTCCTACATGGGCAACCACCACTAAGCCACACCGTACAGTTTAATGTAGCCGCATAAACCGATGCGTTTGCAAGTCCATTAGTAGTGTCTTCCTACATGGGCAACCACCACTAAGCCACACCGTACATTACAATGTAGCCGCATAAACCGATGCGTCTGCTAGTCCATCAGCAGTGTCTTCCTACATGGGCAACCACCACTAAGCCACACCGTACATTACAATGTAGCCGCATAAACCGATGCGTCTGCTAGTCCATCAGCAGTGTCTTCCTACATGGGCAACCACCACTAAGCCACACCGTACATTACAATGTAGCCGCATAAACCGATGCGTCTGCTAGTCCATCAGCAGTGTCTTCCTACATGGGCAACCACCACTAAGCCACACCGTACATTACAATGTAGCCGCATAAACCGATGCGTCTGCTAGTCCATCAGCAGTGTCTTCCTACATGGGCAACCACCACTAAGCCACACCGTACATTACAATGTAGCCGCATAAACCGATGCGTTTGCAAGTCCATTAGTAGTGTCTTCCTACATGGGCAACCACCACTAAGCCACACCGTACAGTTTAATGTAGCCGCATAAACCGATGCGTTTGCAAGTCCATTAGTAGTGTCTTCCTACATGGGCAACCACCACTAAGCCACACCGTACATTACAATGTAGCCGCATAAACCGATGCGTCTGCTAGTCCATTAGCAGTGTCTTCCTACATGGGCAACCACCACTAAGCCACACCGTACATTACAATGTAGCCGCATAAACCGATGCGTCTGCTAGTCCATCAACAGTGTCTTCCTACATGGGTAACCACCACTAAGCCACACCGTACAGTACAATGTAGCCGCATAAACCGATGCGTCTGCTAATCCATTAGTAGTGTCTTCCTACATGGGGAACCACCACTAAGCCACACCGTACAGTACAATGTAGCCGCATAAACCGATGCGTCTGCTAATCCATTAGTAGAGTCTTCCTACATGGGCAACCACCACTAAGCCATACCGTACATTACAATGTAGCCGCATAAACCGATGCGTCTGCTAATCCATTAGCAGTGTCTTCCTACATGGGCAACCACCACTAAGCCACACCGTACAGTTTAATGTAGCCGCATAAACCGATGCGTTTGCAAGTCCATTAGTAGTGTCTTCCTACATGGGCAACCACCACTAAGCCACACCGTACATTACAATGTAGCCGCATAAACCGATGCGTCTGCTAGTCCATCAGCAGTGTCTTCCTACATGGGTAACCACCTCTAAGCCACACCGTACAGTTTAATGTAGCCGCATAAACCGATGCGTTTGCAAGTCCATTAGTAGTGTCTTCCTACATGGGCAACCACCACTAAGCCACACCGTACATTACAATGTAGCCGCATAAACCGATGCGTCTGCTAGTCCATCAGCAGTGTCTTCCTACATGGGTAACCACCTCTAAGCCACACCGTACAGTTTAATGTAGCCGCATAAACCGATGCGTTTGCAAGTCCATTAGTAGTGTCTTCCTACATGGGCAACCACCACTAAGCCACACCGTACATTACAATGTAGCCGCATAAACCGATGCGTCTGCTAGTCCATCAGCAGTGTCTTCCTACATGGGTAACCACCTCTAAGCCACACCGTACAGTTTAATGTAGCCGCATAAACCGATGCGTTTGCAAGTCCATTAGTAGTGTCTTCCTACATGGGCAACCACCACTAAGCCACACCGTACATTACAATGTAGCCGCATAAACCGATGCGTCTGCTAGTCCATCAGCAGTGTCTTCCTACATGGGTAACCACCTCTAAGCCACACCGTACAGTTTAATGTAGCCGCATAAACCGATGCGTTTGCAAGTCCATTAGTAGTGTCTTCCTACATGGGCAACCACCACTAAGCCACACCGTACATTACAATGTAGCCGCATAAACCGATGCGTCTGCTAGTCCATCAGCAGTGTCTTCCTACATGGGTAACCACCTCTAAGCCACACCGTACAGTTTAATGTAGCCGCATAAACCGATGCGTTTGCAAGTCCATTAGTAGTGTCTTCCTACATGGGCAACCACCACTAAGCCACACCGTACAGTACAATGTAGCCGCATAAACCGATGCGTCTGCTAATCCATTAGTAGAGTCTTCCTACATGGGTAACCACCTCTAAGCCACACCGTACAGTTTAATGTAGCCGCATAAACCGATGCGTTTGCAAGTCCATTAGTAGTGTCTTCCTACATGGGCAACCACCACTAAGCCACACCGTACAGTTTAATGTAGCCGCATAAACCGATGCGTTTGCAAGTCCATTAGTAGTGTCTTCCTACATGGGCAACCACCACTAAGCCACACCGTACATTACAATGTAGCCGCATAAACCGATGCGTCTGCTAGTCCATCAGCAGTGTCTTCCTACATGGGTAACCACCTCTAAGCCACACCGTACAGTTTAATGTAGCCGCATAAACCGATGCGTTTGCAAGTCCATTAGTAGTGTCTTCCTACATGGGCAACCACCACTAAGCCACACCGTACAGTACAATGTAGCCGCATAAACCGATGCGTCTGCTAATCCATTAGTAGAGTCTTCCTACATGGGCAACCACCACTAAGCCACACCGTACAGTACAATGTAGCCGCATATACCGATGCGTTTGCAAGTCCATTAGTAGAGTCTTCCTACATGGGCAACCACCACTAAGCCACACCGTACAGTACAATGTAGCCGCATAAACCGATGCGTTTGCAAGTCCATTAGTAGTGTCTTCCTACATGGGCAACCACCACTAAGCCACACCGTACAGTACAATGTAGCCGCATAAACCGATGCGTCTGCTAATCCATTAGTAGAGTCTTCCTACATGGGCAACCACCACTAAGCCACACCGTACAGTTTAATGTAGCCGCATAAACCGATGCGTTTGCAAGTCCATTAGTAGTGTCTTCCTACATGGGCAACCACCACTAAGCCACACCGTACATTACAATGTAGCCGCATAAACCGATGCGTCTGCTAGTCCATCAGCAGTGTCTTCCTACATGGGTAACCACCTCTAAGCCACACCGTACAGTTTAATGTAGCCGCATAAACCGATGCGTCTGCTAGTCCATCAGCAGTGTCTTCCTACATGGGTAACCACCTCTAAGCCACACCGTACAGTTTAATGTAGCCGCATAAACCGATGCGTTTGCAAGTCCATTAGTAGTGTCTTCCTACATGGGCAACCACCTCTAAGCCACACCGTACAGTTTAATGTAGCCGCATAAACCGATGCGTCTGATAGTCCATCAGCAGTGTCTTCCTACATGGGCAACCACCACTAAGCCATACCGTACATTACAATGTAGCCGCATATACCGATGCGTCTGCTAGTCCATCAGCAGTGTCTTCCTACATGGGTAACCACCACTAAGTTACACCGTACAGTTTAATGTAGCCGCATAAACCGATGCGTCTGCTAGTCCATCAGCAGTGTCTTCCTACATGGGCAACCACCACTAAGCCACACCGTACATTACAATGTAGCCGCATAAACCGATGCGTCTGCTAGTCCATCAGCAGTGTCTTCCTACATGGGCAACCACCACTAAGCCACACCGTACAGTTTAATGTAGCCGCATAAACCGATGCGTCTGCTAATCCATTAGTAGTGTCTTCCTACATGGGGAACCACCACTAAGCCATACCGTACATTACAATGTAGCCGCATATACCGATGCGTCTGCTAGTCCATCAGCAGTGTCTTCCTTTATGGGCAACCACTACTAGGCCACACCGTACATTACAATGTAGCCGCATAAACCGATGCGTCTGCTAGTCCATCAGCAGTGTCTTCCTACATGGGCAACCACCACTAAGCCACACCGTACAGTTTAATGTAGCCGCATAAACCGATGCGTCTGCTAATCCATTAGTAGTGTCTTCCTACATGGGCAACCACCACTAAGCCATACCGTACATTACAATGTAGCCGCATATACCGATGCGTCTGCTAGTCCATCAGCAGTGTCTTCCTTTATGGGCAACCACTACTAGGCCACACCGTACATTACAATGTAGCCGCATAAACCGATGCGTCTGCTAGTCCATCAGCAGTGTCTTCCTACATGGGTAACCACCACTAAGCCACACCGTACAGTACAATGTAGCCGCATAAACCGATGCGTCTGCTAATCCATTAGTAGTGTCTTCCTACATGGGCAACCACCACTAAGCCACACCGTACATTACAATGTAGCCGCATAAACCGATGCGTCTGCTAGTCCATCAGCAGTGTCTTCCTACATGGGTAACCACCACTAAGCCACACCGTACAGTACAATGTAGCCGCATAAACCGATGCGTCTGCTAATCCATTAGTAGAGTCTTCCTACATGGGCAACCACCACTAAGTCACACCGTACAGTACAATGTAGCCGCATAAACCGATGCGTCTGCTAGTCCATCAGCAGTGTCTTCCTACATGGGCAACCACCACTAAGCCACACCGTACAGTTTAATGTAGCCGCATAAACCGATGCGTCTGCTAGTCCATCAGCAGTGTCTTCCTACATGGGCAACCACCACTAAGCCATACCGTACATTACAATGTAGCCGCATATACCGATGCGTCTGCTAGTCCATCAGCAGTGTCTTCCTACATGGGTAACCACCACTAAGTTACACCGTACAGTTTAATGTAGCCGCATAAACCGATGCGTTTGCAAGTCCATTAGTAGTGTCTTCCTACATGGGCAACCACCTCTAAGCCACACCGTACAGTTTAATGTAGCCGCATAAACCGATGCGTCTGCTAGTCCATCAGCAGTGTCTTCCTACATGGGCAACCACCACTAAGCCATACCGTACATTACAATGTAGCCGCATATACCGATGCGTCTGCTAGTCCATCAGCAGTGTCTTCCTACATGGGTAACCACCACTAAGCCACACCGTACAGTTTAATGTAGCCGCATAAACCGATGCGTTTGCAAGTCCATTAGTAGTGTCTTCCTACATGGGCAACCACCTCTAAGCCACACCGTACAGTTTAATGTAGCCGCATAAACCGATGCGTCTGCTAGTCCATCAGCAGTGTCTTCCTACATGGGCAACCACCACTAAGCCATACCGTACATTACAATGTAGCCGCATATACCGATGCGTCTGCTAGTCCATCAGCAGTGTCTTCCTACATGGGTAACCACCACTAAGTTACACCGTACAGTTTAATGTAGCCGCATAAACCGATGCGTCTGCTAGTCCATCAGCAGTGTCTTCCTACATGGGCAACCACCACTAAGCCACACCGTACATTACAATGTAGCCGCATAAACCGATGCGTCTGCTAGTCCATCAGCAGTGTCTTCCTACATGGGCAACCACCACTAAGCCACACCGTACAGTTTAATGTAGCCGCATAAACCGATGCGTCTGCTAATCCATTAGTAGTGTCTTCCTACATGGGGAACCACCACTAAGCCATACCGTACATTACAATGTAGCCGCATATACCGATGCGTCTGCTAGTCCATCAGCAGTGTCTTCCTTTATGGGCAACCACTACTAGGCCACACCGTACATTACAATGTAGCCGCATAAACCGATGCGTCTGCTAGTCCATCAGCAGTGTCTTCCTACATGGGTAACCACCACTAAGCCACACCGTACAGTACAATGTAGCCGCATAAACCGATGCGTCTGCTAATCCATTAGTAGTGTCTTCCTACATGGGCAACCACCACTAAGCCACACCGTACATTACAATGTAGCCGCATAAACCGATGCGTCTGCTAATCCATTAGTAGTGTCTTCCTACATGGGCAACCACCACTAAGCCATACCGTACATTACAATGTAGCCGCATATACCGATGCGTCTGCTAGTCCATCAGCAGTGTCTTCCTACATGGGTAACCACCACTAAGTTACAACGTACAGTTTAATGTAGCCGCATAAACCGATGCGTCTGCTAGTCCATCAGCAGTGTCTTCCTACATGGGCAACCACCACTAAGCCACACCGTACATTACAATGTTGCCGCATAAAACGATGCGTCTGCTAGTCCATCAGCAGTGTCTTCCTACATGGGCAACCACCAATAAGCCACACCGTACATTACAATGTAGCCGCATAAACCGATGCGTCTGCTAGTCCATCAGCAGTGTCTTCCTACATGGGTAACCACCACTAAGCCACACCGTACAGTACAATGTAGCCGCATAAACCGATTCGTCTGCTAGTCCATCAGCAGTGTCTTCCTACAGGGGCAAACACCACTAAGCCACACCGTACATTACAATGTAGCCGCATAAACCGATGCGTCTGCCAGTCCATCAGCAGTGTCTTCCTACATGGGTAACCACCACTAAACCACACCGTACAGTACAATGTAGCCGCATAAACCGATGCGTCTGATAGTCCATCAGCAGTGTCTTCCTACATGGGCAACCACCACTAAGCCATACCGTACATTACAATGTAGCCGCATATACCGATGCGTCTGCTAGTCCATCAGCAGTGTCTTCCTTTATGGGCAACCACTACTAGGCCACACCGTACATTACAATGTAGCCGCATAAATCGATGCGTCTGCTAGTCCATCAGCAGTGTCTTCCTACATGGGCAACCACCACTAAGCCACACCGTACAGTACAATGTAGCCGCATAAACCGATGCGTCTGCTAGTCCATCAGCAGTGTCTTCCTACATGGGCAACCACCACTAAGCCACACCGTACATTACAATGTTGCCCCATAAAACGATGCGTCTGCTAGTCCATCAGCAGTGTCTTCCTACATGGGCAACCACCAATAAGCCACACCGTACATTACAATGTAGCCGCATAAACCGATGCGTCTGCTAGTCCATCAGCAGTGTCTTCCTACAGGGGCAAACACCACTAAGCCACACCGTACATTACAATGTAGCCGCATAAACCGATGCGTCTGCTAATCCATCAGCAGTGTCTTCCTACATGGGCAACCACCACTAAGCCACACCGTACATTACAATGTTGCCCCATAAAACGATGCGTCTGCTAGTCCATCAGCAGTGTCTTCCTACATGGGCAACCACCAATAAGCCACACCGTACATTACAATGTTGCCCCATAAAACGATGCGTCTGCTAGTCCATCAGCAGTGTCTTCCTACATGGGCAACCACCAATAAGCCACACCGTACATTACAATGTAGCCGCATAAACCGATGCGTCTGCTAGTCCATCAGCAGTGTCTTCCTACAGGGGCAAACACCACTAAGCCACACCGTACATTACAATGTAGCCGCATAAACCGATGCGTTTGCAAGTCCATTAGTAGTGTCTTCCTACATGGGCAACCACCACTAAGCCACACCGTACAGTTTAATGTAGCCGCATAAACCGATGCGTTTGCAAGTCCATTAGTAGTGTCTTCCTACATGGGCAACCACCACTAAGCCACACCGTACATTACAATGTAGCCGCATAAACCGATGCGTCTGCTAGTCCATCAGCAGTGTCTTCCTACATGGGTAACCACCTCTAAGCCACACCGTACAGTTTAATGTAGCCGCATAAACCGATGCGTTTGCAAGTCCATTAGTAGTGTCTTCCTACATGGGCAACCACCACTAAGCCACACCGTACAGTACAATGTAGCCGCATAAACCGATGCGTCTGCTAATCCATTAGTAGAGTCTTCCTACATGGGCAACCACCACTAAGCCACACCGTACAGTACAATGTAGCCGCATATACCGATGCGTCTGCTAGTCCATTAGTAGTGTCTTCCTACATGGGCAACCACCACTAAGCCACACCGTACAGTACAATGTAGCCGCATATACCGATGCATCTGCTAGTCCATCAGCAGTGTCTTCCTACATGGGTAACCACCTCTAAGCCACACCGTACAGTTTAATGTAGCCGCATATACCGATGCGTTTGCAAGTCCATTAGTAGAGTCTTCCTACATGGGCAACCACCACTAAGCCACACCGTACAGTACAATGTAGCCGCATATACCGATGCGTCTGCTAGTCCATTAGTAGTGTCTTCCTACATGGGCAACCACCACTAAGCCACACCGTACAGTACAATGTAGCCGCATAAACCGATGCGTCTGCTAATCCATTAGTAGAGTCTTCCTACATGGGCAACCACCACTAAGCCACACCGTACAGTACAATGTAGCCGCATATACCGATGCGTCTGCTAGTCCATTAGTAGTGTCTTCCTACATGGGCAACCACCACTAAGCCACACCGTACAGTACAATGTAGCCGCATATACCGATGCATCTGCTAGTCCATCAGCAGTGTCTTCCTACATGGGTAACCACCTCTAAGCCACACCGTACAGTTTAATGTAGCCGCATATACCGATGCGTTTGCAAGTCCATTAGTAGAGTCTTCCTACATGGGCAACCACCACTAAGCCACACCGTACAGTACAATGTAGCCGCATATACCGATGCGTCTGCTAGTCCATTAGTAGTGTCTTCCTACATGGGCAACCACCACTAAGCCACACCGTACAGTACAATGTAGCCGCATAAACCGATGCGTTTGCAAGTCCATTAGTAGTGTCTTCCTACATGGGCAACCACCACTAAGTCACACCGTACAGTACAATGTAGCCGCATAAACCGATGCGTTTGCAAGTCCATTAGTAGTGTCTTCCTACATGGGCAACCACCACTAAGCCACACCGTACAGTACAATGTAGCCGCATAAACCGATGCGTTTGCAAGTCCATTAGTAGTGTCTTCCTACATGGGCAACCACCACTAAGCCACACCGTACAGTACAATGTAGCCGCATAAACCGATGCGTTTGCAAGTCCATTAGTAGTGTCTTCCTACATGGGCAACCACCACTAAGCCACACCGTACAGTACAATGTAGCCGCATAAACCGATGCGTTTGCAAGTCCATTAGTAGTGTCTTCCTACATGGGCAACCACCACTAAGCCACACCGTACAGTACAATGTAGCCGCATAAACCGATGCGTTTGCAAGTCCATTAGTAGTGTCTTCCTACATGGGCAACCACCACTAAGCCACACCGTACAGTACAATGTAGCCGCATAAACCGATGCGTTTGCAAGTCCATTAGTAGTGTCTTCCTACATGGGCAACCACCACTAAGTCACACCGTACAGTACAATGTAGCCGCATAAACCGATGCGTTTGCAAGTCCATTAGTAGTGTCTTCCTACATGGGCAACCACCACTAAGCCACACCGTACAGTACAATGTAGCCGCATAAACCGATGCGTTTGCAAGTCCATTAGTAGTGTCTTCCTACATGGGCAACCACCACTAAGCCACACCGTACAGTACAATGTAGCCGCATAAACCGATGCGTCTGCTAATCCATTAGTAGAGTCTTCCTACATGGGCAACCACCACTAAGCCACACCGTACAGTTTAATGTAGCCGCATAAACCGATGCGTTTGCAAGTCCATTAGTAGTGTCTTCCTACATGGGCAACCACCACTAAGCCACACCGTACATTACAATGTAGCCGCATAAACCGATGCGTCTGCTAGTCCATCAGCAGTGTCTTCCTACATGGGTAACCACCTCTAAGCCACACCGTACAGTTTAATGTAGCCGCATAAACCGATGCGTCTGCTAGTCCATCAGCAGTGTCTTCCTACATGGGTAACCACCTCTAAGCCACACCGTACAGTTTAATGTAGCCGCATAAACCGATGCGTTTGCAAGTCCATTAGTAGTGTCTTCCTACATGGGCAACCACCTCTAAGCCACACCGTACAGTTTAATGTAGCCGCATAAACCGATGCGTCTGATAGTCCATCAGCAGTGTCTTCCTACATGGGCAACCACCACTAAGCCATACCGTACATTACAATGTAGCCGCATATACCGATGCGTCTGCTAGTCCATCAGCAGTGTCTTCCTACATGGGTAACCACCACTAAGTTACACCGTACAGTTTAATGTAGCCGCATAAACCGATGCGTCTGCTAGTCCATCAGCAGTGTCTTCCTACATGGGCAACCACCACTAAGCCACACCGTACATTACAATGTAGCCGCATAAACCGATGCGTCTGCTAGTCCATCAGCAGTGTCTTCCTACATGGGCAACCACCACTAAGCCACACCGTACAGTTTAATGTAGCCGCATAAACCGATGCGTCTGCTAATCCATTAGTAGTGTCTTCCTACATGGGGAACCACCACTAAGCCATACCGTACATTACAATGTAGCCGCATATACCGATGCGTCTGCTAGTCCATCAGCAGTGTCTTCCTTTATGGGCAACCACTACTAGGCCACACCGTACATTACAATGTAGCCGCATAAACCGATGCGTCTGCTAGTCCATCAGCAGTGTCTTCCTACATGGGCAACCACCACTAAGCCACACCGTACAGTTTAATGTAGCCGCATAAACCGATGCGTCTGCTAATCCATTAGTAGTGTCTTCCTACATGGGCAACCACCACTAAGCCATACCGTACATTACAATGTAGCCGCATATACCGATGCGTCTGCTAGTCCATCAGCAGTGTCTTCCTTTATGGGCAACCACTACTAGGCCACACCGTACATTACAATGTAGCCGCATAAACCGATGCGTCTGCTAGTCCATCAGCAGTGTCTTCCTACATGGGTAACCACCACTAAGCCACACCGTACAGTACAATGTAGCCGCATAAACCGATGCGTCTGCTAATCCATTAGTAGTGTCTTCCTACATGGGCAACCACCACTAAGCCACACCGTACATTACAATGTAGCCGCATAAACCGATGCGTCTGCTAGTCCATCAGCAGTGTCTTCCTACATGGGTAACCACCACTAAGCCACACCGTACAGTACAATGTAGCCGCATAAACCGATGCGTCTGCTAATCCATTAGTAGAGTCTTCCTACATGGGCAACCACCACTAAGCCACACCGTACAGTTTAATGTAGCCGCATAAACCGATGCGTCTGCTAGTCCATCAGCAGTGTCTTCCTACATGGGCAACCACCACTAAGCCATACCGTACATTACAATGTAGCCGCATATACCGATGCGTCTGCTAGTCCATCAGCAGTGTCTTCCTACATGGGTAACCACCACTAAGTTACACCGTACAGTTTAATGTAGCCGCATAAACCGATGCGTTTGCAAGTCCATTAGTAGTGTCTTCCTACATGGGCAACCACCTCTAAGCCACACCGTACAGTTTAATGTAGCCGCATAAACCGATGCGTCTGCTAGTCCATCAGCAGTGTCTTCCTACATGGGCAACCACCACTAAGCCATACCGTACATTACAATGTAGCCGCATATACCGATGCGTCTGCTAGTCCATCAGCAGTGTCTTCCTACATGGGTAACCACCACTAAGCCACACCGTACAGTTTAATGTAGCCGCATAAACCGATGCGTTTGCAAGTCCATTAGTAGTGTCTTCCTACATGGGCAACCACCTCTAAGCCACACCGTACAGTTTAATGTAGCCGCATAAACCGATGCGTCTGCTAGTCCATCAGCAGTGTCTTCCTACATGGGCAACCACCACTAAGCCATACCGTACATTACAATGTAGCCGCATATACCGATGCGTCTGCTAGTCCATCAGCAGTGTCTTCCTACATGGGTAACCACCACTAAGTTACACCGTACAGTTTAATGTAGCCGCATAAACCGATGCGTCTGCTAGTCCATCAGCAGTGTCTTCCTACATGGGCAACCACCACTAAGCCACACCGTACATTACAATGTAGCCGCATAAACCGATGCGTCTGCTAGTCCATCAGCAGTGTCTTCCTACATGGGCAACCACCACTAAGCCACACCGTACAGTTTAATGTAGCCGCATAAACCGATGCGTCTGCTAATCCATTAGTAGTGTCTTCCTACATGGGGAACCACCACTAAGCCATACCGTACATTACAATGTAGCCGCATATACCGATGCGTCTGCTAGTCCATCAGCAGTGTCTTCCTTTATGGGCAACCACTACTAGGCCACACCGTACATTACAATGTAGCCGCATAAACCGATGCGTCTGCTAGTCCATCAGCAGTGTCTTCCTACATGGGTAACCACCACTAAGCCACACCGTACAGTACAATGTAGCCGCATAAACCGATGCGTCTGCTAATCCATTAGTAGTGTCTTCCTACATGGGCAACCACCACTAAGCCACACCGTACATTACAATGTAGCCGCATAAACCGATGCGTCTGCTAATCCATTAGTAGTGTCTTCCTACATGGGCAACCACCACTAAGCCATACCGTACATTACAATGTAGCCGCATATACCGATGCGTCTGCTAGTCCATCAGCAGTGTCTTCCTACATGGGTAACCACCACTAAGTTACAACGTACAGTTTAATGTAGCCGCATAAACCGATGCGTCTGCTAGTCCATCAGCAGTGTCTTCCTACATGGGCAACCACCACTAAGCCACACCGTACATTACAATGTTGCCGCATAAAACGATGCGTCTGCTAGTCCATCAGCAGTGTCTTCCTACATGGGCAACCACCAATAAGCCACACCGTACATTACAATGTAGCCGCATAAACCGATGCGTCTGCTAGTCCATCAGCAGTGTCTTCCTACATGGGTAACCACCACTAAGCCACACCGTACAGTACAATGTAGCCGCATAAACCGATTCGTCTGCTAGTCCATCAGCAGTGTCTTCCTACAGGGGCAAACACCACTAAGCCACACCGTACATTACAATGTAGCCGCATAAACCGATGCGTCTGCCAGTCCATCAGCAGTGTCTTCCTACATGGGTAACCACCACTAAGCCACACCGTACAGTACAATGTAGCCGCATAAACCGATGCGTCTGATAGTCCATCAGCAGTGTCTTCCTACATGGGCAACCACCACTAAGCCATACCGTACATTACAATGTAGCCGCATATACCGATGCGTCTGCTAGTCCATCAGCAGTGTCTTCCTTTATGGGCAACCACTACTAGGCCACACCGTACATTACAATGTAGCCGCATAAATCGATGCGTCTGCTAGTCCATCAGCAGTGTCTTCCTACATGGGCAACCACCACTAAGCCACACCGTACAGTACAATGTAGCCGCATAAACCGATGCGTCTGCTAGTCCATCAGCAGTGTCTTCCTACATGGGCAACCACCACTAAGCCACACCGTACATTACAATGTTGCCCCATAAAACGATGCGTCTGCTAGTCCATCAGCAGTGTCTTCCTACATGGGCAACCACCAATAAGCCACACCGTACATTACAATGTAGCCGCATAAACCGATGCGTCTGCTAGTCCATCAGCAGTGTCTTCCTACAGGGGCAAACACCACTAAGCCACACCGTACATTACAATGTAGCCGCATAAACCGATGCGTCTGCCAGTCCATCAGCAGTGTCTTCCTACATGGGTAACCACCACTAAGCCACACCGTACAGTACAATGTAGCCGCATAAACCGATGCGTCTGATAGTCCATCAGCAGTGTCTTCCTACATGGGCAACCACCACTAAGCCATACCGTACATTACAATGTAGCCGCATATACCGATGCGTCTGCTAGTCCATCAGCAGTGTCTTCCTTTATGGGCAACCACTACTAGGCCACACCGTACATTACAATGTAGCCGCATAAATCGATGCGTCTGCTAGTCCATCAGCAGTGTCTTCCTACATGGGCAACCACCACTAAGCCACACCGTACAGTACAATGTAGCCGCATAAACCGATGCGTCTGCTAGTCCATCAGCAGTGTCTTCCTACATGGGCAACCACCACTAAGCCACACCGTACATTACAATGTAGCCGCATAAACCGATGCGTCTGCTAATCCATTAGTAGTGTCTTCCTACATTGGCAACCACCACTAAGCCACACCGTACATTACAATGTAGCCGCATATACCGATGCGTCTGCTAGTCCATCAGCAGTGTCTTCCTACATGGGTAACCACCACTAAGCCACACCGTACAGTACAATGTAGCCGCATATACCGATGCGTCTGCTAGTCCATTAGCAGTGTCTTCCTACATGGGCAACCACCACTAAGCCACACCGTACAGTACAATGTAGCCGCATATACCGATGCGTCTGCTAGTCCATAAGCAGTGTCTTCCTACATGGGTAACCACCACTAAGCCACACCGTACAGTACAATGTAGCCGCATATACCGATGCGTCTGCTAGTCCATTAGCAGTGTCTTCCTACATGGGCAACCACCCCTAAGCCACACCGTACAGTACAATGTAGCCGCATAAACCGATGCGTCTGCTAGTCCATTAGCAGTGTCTTCCTTTATGGGCAACCACCACTAAGCCACACCGTACAGTACAATGTAGCCGCATAAACCGATGCGTCTGCTAGTCCATTAGTAGTGTCTTCCTACATGGGCAACCACCACTAAGCCACACCGTACAGTACAATGTAGCCGCATAAACCGATGCGTCTGCTAATCCATTAGCAGTGTCTTCCTTTATGGGCAACCACCACTAAGCCACACCGTACAGTACAATGTAGCCGCATAAACCGATGCGTCTGCTAGTCCATTAGCAGTGTCTTCCTTTATGGGCAACCACTACTAGGCCACACCGTACATTACAATGTAGCCGCATAAACCGATGCGTCTGCTAGTCCATCAGCAGTGTCTTCCTACATGGGCAACCACCACTAAGCCACACCGTACAGTACAATGTAGCCGCATAAACCGATGCGTCTGCTAGTCCATCAGCAGTGTCTTCCTACATGGGCAACCACCACTAAGCCACACCGTACATTACAATGTAGCCGCATAAACCGATGCGTCTGCTAGTCCATCAGCAGTGTCTTCCTACATGGGCAACCACCACTAAGCCACACCGTTCAGTGCAATGTAGCCGCATAAACCGATGCGTCTGCTAATCCACTAGTAGTGTCTTCCTACATGGGCAACCACCACTAAGCCATACCGTACATTACAATGTAGCCGCATATACCGATGCGTCTGCTAGTCCATCAGCAGTGTCTTCCTTTATGGGCAACCACTACTAGGCCACACCGTACATTACAATGTAGCCGCATAAACCGATGCGTCTGCTAGTCCATCAGCAGTGTCTTCCTACATGGGCAACCACCATTAAGCCACACCGTACAGTACAATGTAGCCGCATAAACCGATGCGTCTGATAGTCCATCAGCAGTGTCTTCCTACATGGGCAACCACCACTAAGCCACACCGTACATTACAATGTAGCCGCATAAACCGATGCGTCTGCTAGTCCATCAGCAGTGTCTTCCTACATGGGTAACCACCACTAAGCCACACCGTACAGTACAATGTAGCCGCATATACCGATGCGTCTGCTAGTCCATTAGCAGTGTCTTCCTACATGGGTAACCACCACTAAGCCACACCGTACAGTACAATGTAGCCGCATATACCGATGCGTCTGCTAATCCATTAGTAGTGTCTTCCTACATGGGCAACCACCACTAAGCCATACCGTACATTACAATGTAGCCGCATATACCGATGCGTCTGCTAATCCATTAGTAGTGTCTTCCTACATGGGCAACCACCACTAAGCCACACCGTACAGTTTAATGTAGCCGCATAAACCGATGCGTCTGCTAATCCATTAGTAGTGTCTTCCTACATGGGCAACCACCACTAAGCCACACCGTACAGTTTAATGTAGCCGCATAAACCGATGCGTCTGCTAATCCATTAGTAGTGTCTTCCTACATGGGCAACCACCACTAAGCCATACCGTACATTACAATGTAGCCGCATAAACCGATGCGTCTGCTAGTCCATTAGCAGTGTCTTCCTACATGGGCAACCACCACTAAGCCACACCGTACAGTTTAATGTAGCCGCATAAACCGATGCGTCTGCTAATCCATTAGTAGTGTCTTCCTACATGGGCAACCACCACTAAGCCACACCGTACAGTTTAATGTAGCCGCATAAACCGATGCGTCTGCTAATCCATTAGTAGTGTCTTCCTACATGGGCAACCACCACTAAGCCACACCGTACATTACAATGTAGCCGCATAAACCGATGCGTCTGCTAGTCCATCAGCAGTGTCTTCCTACATGGGCAACCACCACTAAGCCACACCGTACATTACAATGTAGCCGCATAAACCGATGCGTCTGCTAGTCCATCAGCAGTGTCTTCCTACATGGGTAACCACCACTAAGCCACACCGTACAGTACAATGTAGCCGCATAAACCGATGCGTCTGCTAGTCCATCAGCAGTGTCTTCCTACAGGGGCAAACACCACTAAGCCACACCGTACAGTACAATGTAGCCGCATAAACCGATGCGTCTGCCAGTCCATCAGCAGTGTCTTCCTACATGGGTAACCACCACTAAGCCACACCGTACAGTACAATGTAGCCGCATAAACCGATGCGTCTGCTAGTCCATCAGCAGTGTCTTCCTACATGGGCAACCACCACTAAGCCACACCGTTCAGTACAATGTAGCCGCATAAACCGATGCGTCTGCTAATCCATTAGTAGTGTCTTCCTACATGGGCAACCACCACTAAGCCATACCGTACATTACGATGTAGCCGCATATACCGATGCGTCTGCTAGTCCATCAGCAGTGTCTTCCTTTATGGGCAACCACTACTAGGCCACACCGTACATTACAATGTAGCCGCATAAAACGATGCGTCTGCTAGTCCATCAGCAGTGTCTTCCTACATGGGCAACCACCACTAAGCCACACCGTACAGTACAATGTAGCCGCATAAACAGATGCGTCTGCTAGTCCATCAGCAGTGTCTTCCTACATGGGCAACCACCACTAAGCCACACCGTTCAGTACAATGTAGCCGCATAAACCGATGCGTCTGCTAATCCATTAGTAGTGTCTTCCTACATGGGCAACCACCACTAAGCCATACCGTACATTACAATGTAGCCGCATATACCGATGCGTCTGCTAGTCCATCAGCAGTGTCTTCCTTTATGGGCAACCACTACTAGGCCACACCGTACATTACAATGTAGCCGCATAAACCGATGCGTCTGCTAATCCATTAGTAGTGTCTTCCTACATGGGCAACCACCACTAAGCCACACCGTACATTACAATGTAGCAGCATATAGCGATGCGTCTGCTAGTCCATCAGCAGTTTCTTCCTACATGGGTAACCACCACTAAGCCACACCGTACAGTACAATGTAGCCGCATATACCGATGCGTCTGCTAGTCCATTAGCAGTGTCTTCCAACATGGGCAACCACCACTAAGCCACACCGTACAGTACAATGTAGCCGCATATACCGATGCGTCTGCTAGTCCATCAGCAGTGTCTTCCTACATGGGTAACCACCACTAAGCCACACCGTACAGTACAATGTAGCCGCATATACCGATGCGTCTGCTAATCCATTAGCTGTGTTTTTCTACATGGGCAAACACCACTAAGCCACACCGTACAGTACAATGTAGCCGCATATAACGATGCGTCTGCTAGTCCATCAGCAGTGTCTTCCTACATGGGCAACCACCACTAAGCCACACCGTACAGTACAATGTAGCCGCATATACCGATGCGTCTGATAGTCCATCAGCAGTGTCTTCCTACATTGGTAACCACCACTAAGCCACACCGTACAGTACAATGTAGCCGCATATACCGATGCGTCTGCTAGTCCATCAGCAGTGTCTTCCTACATGGGCAACCACCACTAAGCCACACCGTACATTACAATGTAGCCGCATAAATCGATGCGTCTGCTAGTCCATCAGCAGTGTCTTCCTTCATGGGCAACCACCACTAAGCCACACCGTACAGTACAATGTAGCCGCATAAACCGATGCGTCTGCTAGTCCATCAGCAGTGTCTTCCTACATGGGCAACCACCACTAAGCCACACCGTACATTACAATGTAGCCGCATAAACCGATGCGTCTGCTAGTCCATCAGCAGTGTCTTCCTACATGGGCAACCACCACTAAGCCACACCGTACATTACAATGTAGCCGCATAAACCGATGCGTCTGCTAGTCCATCAGCAGTGTCTTCCTACATGGGTAACCACCACTAAGCCACACCGTACATTACAATGTAGCCGCATATACCGATGCGTCTGCTAGTCCATTAGTAGTGTCTTCCTACATGGGCAACCACTACTAGGCCACACCGTACATTACAATGTAGCCGCATAAACCGATGCTTCTGCTAGTCCATTAGTAGTGTCTTCCTACATGGGTAACCACCACTAAGCCACACCGTACAGTACAATGTAGCCGCATAAACCGATGCGTCTGCTAGTCCATTAGTAGTGTCTTCCTACATGGGCAACCACCACTAAGCCACACCGTACAGTACAATGTAGCCGCATATACCGATGCGTCTGCTAGTCCATCAGCAGTGTCTTCCTACATGGGTAACCACCACTAAGCCACACCGTACAGTACAATGTAGCCGCATATACCGATGCGTCTGCTAATCCATTAGTAGTGTCTTCTTACATGGGCAACCACCACTAAGTCACACCGTACAGTACAATGTAGCCGCATATACCGATGCGTCTGCTAGTCCATTAGCAGTGTCTTCCTACATGGGTAACCACCACTAAGCCACACCGTACAGTACAATCTAGCCGCATATACCGATGCGTCTGCTAGTCCATTAGTAGTGTCTTCCTACATGGGCAACCACCACTAAGCCACACCGTACAGTACAATGTAGCCGCATATACCGATGCGTCTGCTAATCCATTAGTAGTGTCTTCCTACATGGGCAACCACCACTAAGCCACACCGTACAGTACAATGTAGCCGCATATACCGATGCGTCTGCTAATCCATTAGTAGTGTCTTCCTACATGGGCAACCACCACTAAGTCACACCGTACAGTACAATGTAGCCGCATATACCGATGCGTCTGCTAGTCCATTAGCAGTGTCTTCCTACATGGGTAACCACCACTAAGCCACACCGTACAGTACAATGTAGCCGCATATACCGATGCGTCTGCTAATCCATTAGTAGTGTCTTCCTACATGGGCAACCACCACTAAGTCACACCGTACAGTACAATGTAGCCGCATATACCGATGCGTCTGCTAGTCCATTAGCAGTGTCTTCCTACATGGGTAACCACCACTAAGCCACACCGTACAGTACAATGTAGCCGCATATACCGATGCGTCTGCTAGTCCATTAGCAGTGTCTTCCTACATGGGTAACCACCACTAAGCCACACCGTACAGTACAATGTAGCCGCATATACCGATGCGTCTGCTAGTTCATTAGTAGTGTCTTCCTACATGGGCAACCACCACTAAGCCACACCGTACAGTACAATGTAGCCGCATATACCGATGCGTCTGCTAGTCCATCAGCAGTGTCTTCCTACATGGGTAACCACCACTAAGCCACACCGTACAGTACAATGTAGCCGCATATACCGATGCGTCTGCTAGTCAATTAGCAGTGTCTTCCTACATGGGTAACCACCACTAAGCCACACCGTACAGTACAATGTAGCCGCATAAACCGATGCGTCTGCTAGTCCATTAGTAGTGTCTTCCTACATGGGCAACCACCACTAAACCACACCGTACAGTACAATGTCGCCGCATATACCGATGCGTCTGCTAGTCCATCAGCAGTGTCTTCCTACATGGGTAACCACCACTAAGCCACACCGTACAGTACAATGTAGCCGCATATACCGATGCGTCTGCTAGTCCATTAGCAGTGTCTTCCTACATGGGTAACCACCACTAAGCCACACCGTACAGTACAATGTAGCCGCATAAACCGATGCGTCTGCTAGTCCATTAGTAGTGTCTTCCTACATGGGTAACCACCACTAAGCCACACCGTACAGTACAATGTAGCCGCATATACCGATGCGTCTGCTAGTCCATCAGCAGTGTCTTCCTACATGGGTAACCACCACTAAGCCACACCGTACAGTACAATGTAGCCGCATATACCGATGCGTCTGCTAGTCCATTAGCAGTGTCTTCCTACATGGGTAACCACCACTACGCCACACCGTACAGTACAATGTAGCCGCATAAACCGATGCGTCTGCTAGTCCATTAGTAGTGTCTTCCTACATGGGTAACCACCACTAAGCCACACCGTACAGTACAATGTAGCCGCATATACCGATGCGTCTGCTAGTCCATTAGCAGTGTCTTCCTACATGGGTAACCACCACTAAGCCACACCGTACAGTACAATGTAGCCGCATATACCGATGCGTCTGCTAGTCCATTAGCAGTGTCTTCCTACATGGGTAACCACCACTAAGCCACACCGTACAGTACAATGTAGCCGCATATACCGATGCGTCTGCTAGTCCATTAGCAGTGTCTTCCTACATGGGTAACCACCACTAAGCCACACCGTACAGTACAATGTAGCCGCATAAACCGATGCGTCTGCTAGTCCATTAGTAGTGTCTTCCTACATGGGTAACCACCACTAAGCCACACCGTACAGTACAATGTAGCCGCATATACCGATGCGTCTGCTAGTCCAATAGCAGTGTCTTCCTACATGGGTAACCACCACTAAGCCACACCGTACAGTACAATGTAGCCGCATATACCGATGCGTCTGCTAGTCCATTAGCAGTGTCTTCCTACATGGGTAATCACCACTAAGCCACACCGTACAGTACAATGTAGCCGCATATACCGATGCGTCTGCTAGTCCATCAGCAGTGTCTTCCTACATGGGTAACCACCACTAAGCCACACCGTACAGTACAATGTAGCCGCATATACCGATGCGTCTGCTAGTCCATCAGCAGTGTCTTCCTACATGGGTAACCACCACTAAGCCACACCGTACAGTACAATGTAGCCGCATATACCGATGCGTCTGCTAGTCCATCAGCAGTGTCTTCCTACATGGGTAACCACCACTAAGCCACACCGTACAGTACAATGTAGCCGCATATACCGATGCGTCTGCTAGTCCATTAGTAGTGTCTTCCTACATGGGTAACCACCACTAAGCCACACCGTACAGTTTAATGTAGCCGCATATACCGATGCGTCTGCTAGTCCATCAGCAGTGTCTTCCTACATGGGTAACCACCACTAAGCCACACCGTACAGTACAATGTAGCCGCATATACCGATGCGTCTGCTAGTCCATCAGCAGTGTCTTCCTACATGGGTAACCACCACTAAGCCACACCGTACAGTTTAATGTAGCCGCATATACCGATGCGTCTGCTAGTCCATCAGCAGTGTCTTCCTACATGGGTAACCACCACTAAGCCACACCGTACAGTACAATGTAGCCGCATATACCGATGCGTCTGCTAGTCCATTAGTAGTGTCTTCCTACATGGGTAACCACCACTAAGCCACACCGTACATTACAATGTAGCCGCATATACCGATGCGTCTGCTAGTCCATTAGTAGTGTCTTCCTACATGGGTAACCACCACTAAGCCACACCGTACATTACAATGTAGCCGCATATACCGATGCGTCTGCTAGTCCATTAGTAGTGTCTTCCTACATGGGCAACCACCACTAAGCCATACCGTACATTACAATGTAGCCGCATATACCGATGCGTCTGCTAGTCCATTAGTAGTGTCTTCCTACATGGGTAACCACCACTAAGCCACACCGTACAGTACAATGTAGCCGCATATACCGATGCGTCTGCTAGTCCATTAGTAGTGTCTTCCTACATGGGTAACCACCACTAAGCCACACCGTACAGTTTAATGTAGCCGCATATACCGATGCGTCTGCTAGTCCATCAGCAGTGTCTCCCTACATGGGTAACCACCACTAAGCCACACCGTACAGTACAATGTAGCCGCATATACCGATGCGTCTGCTAGTCCATTAGCAGTGTCTTCCTACATGGGTAACCACCACTAAGCCACACCGTACAGTACAATGTAGCCGCATATACCGATGCGTCTGCTAGTCCATTAGCAGTGTCTTCCTACATGGGTAACCACCACTAAGCCACACCGTACAGTACAATGTAGCCGCATATACCGATGCGTCTGCTAGTCCATTAGCAGTGTCTTCCTACATGGGTAACCACCACTAAGCCACACCGTACAGTACAATGTAGCCGCATAAACCGATGCGTCTGCTAGTCCATTAGTAGTGTCTTCCTACATGGGTAACCACCACTAAGCCACACCGTACAGTACAATGTAGCCGCATATACCGATGCGTCTGCTAGTCCAATAGCAGTGTCTTCCTACATGGGTAACCACCACTAAGCCACACCGTACAGTACAATGTAGCCGCATATACCGATGCGTCTGCTAGTCCATTAGCAGTGTCTTCCTACATGGGTAATCACCACTAAGCCACACCGTACAGTACAATGTAGCCGCATATACCGATGCGTCTGCTAGTCCATCAGCAGTGTCTTCCTACATGGGTAACCACCACTAAGCCACACCGTACAGTACAATGTAGCCGCATATACCGATGCGTCTGCTAGTCCATCAGCAGTGTCTTCCTACATGGGTAACCACCACTAAGCCACACCGTACAGTACAATGTAGCCGCATATACCGATGCGTCTGCTAGTCCATCAGCAGTGTCTTCCTACATGGGTAACCACCACTAAGCCACACCGTACAGTACAATGTAGCCGCATATACCGATGCGTCTGCTAGTCCATTAGTAGTGTCTTCCTACATGGGTAACCACCACTAAGCCACACCGTACAGTTTAATGTAGCCGCATATACCGATGCGTCTGCTAGTCCATCAGCAGTGTCTTCCTACATGGGTAACCACCACTAAGCCACACCGTACAGTACAATGTAGCCGCATATACCGATGCGTCTGCTAGTCCATCAGCAGTGTCTTCCTACATGGGTAACCACCACTAAGCCACACCGTACAGTTTAATGTAGCCGCATATACCGATGCGTCTGCTAGTCCATCAGCAGTGTCTTCCTACATGGGTAACCACCACTAAGCCACACCGTACAGTACAATGTAGCCGCATATACCGATGCGTCTGCTAGTCCATTAGTAGTGTCTTCCTACATGGGTAACCACCACTAAGCCACACCGTACATTACAATGTAGCCGCATATACCGATGCGTCTGCTAGTCCATTAGTAGTGTCTTCCTACATGGGTAACCACCACTAAGCCACACCGTACATTACAATGTAGCCGCATATACCGATGCGTCTGCTAGTCCATTAGTAGTGTCTTCCTACATGGGCAACCACCACTAAGCCATACCGTACATTACAATGTAGCCGCATATACCGATGCGTCTGCTAGTCCATTAGTAGTGTCTTCCTACATGGGTAACCACCACTAAGCCACACCGTACAGTACAATGTAGCCGCATATACCGATGCGTCTGCTAGTCCATTAGTAGTGTCTTCCTACATGGGTAACCACCACTAAGCCACACCGTACAGTTTAATGTAGCCGCATATACCGATGCGTCTGCTAGTCCATCAGCAGTGTCTCCCTACATGGGTAACCACCACTAAGCCACACCGTACAGTACAATGTAGCCGCATATACCGATGCGTCTGCTAGTCCATTAGTAGTGTCTCCCTACATGGGTAACCACCACTAAGCCACACCGTACATTACAATGTAGCCGCATATACCGATGCGTCTGCTAGTCCATTAGTAGTGTCTTCCTACATGGGTAACCACCACTAAGCCACACCGTACATTACAATGTAGCCGCATATACCGATGCGTCTGCTAGTCCATTAGTAGTGTCTTCCTACATGGGCAACCACCACTAAGCCATACCGTACATTACAATGTAGCCGCATATACCGATGCGTCTGCTAGTCCATTAGTAGTGTCTTCCTACATGGGTAACCACCACTAAGCCACACCGTACAGTACAATGTAGCCGCATATACCGATGCGTCTGCTAGTCCATTAGTAGTGTCTTCCTACATGGGTAACCACCACTAAGCCACACCGTACAGTTTAATGTAGCCGCATATACCGATGCGTCTGCTAGTCCATCAGCAGTGTCTCCCTACATGGGTAACCACCACTAAGCCACACCGTACAGTACAATGTAGCCGCATATACCGATGCGTCTGCTAGTCCATTAGTAGTGTCTTCCTACATGGGTAACCACCACTAAGCCATAACGCAGTCACCATAAGATCAACTCACCGATTCCCCTACATAATGTGGTGGGTGTACACCTCCTTGTAGCCCACATGGAGGTAGGTCTACTCACTTTAGACTCGTATTATATGTGACTTTAAAAAACACCTACAGTTTGTGGAACATACAAAAACACGTGAACAATCGGGTCGGGAAACTTAGTGAAACCGCTCACACTGGAGCTGATAATAGTTTAGCATTTTATAAAATTTTCTCAAGTTCATAAAACCCGTTTGTACTCAATTAGAGTGGATAGTTTGTGTAGCACTGGTCCTGACACATCCATTAGTCATGTTACAGGGTATAGGGGCCGCTACTCGGATTATGGGCTTTCTGTGTAATTAATTGTTTACACTTGTTGTAATACGAGGGGATAGCTTGATTTATTATGTTGAAGGGAGAAATGTGTAGTTTGGCTGAACTGTACTTCAAACGGCTCTACTTAACGAATAAAGTCTACAGGGATCGTAGACTTACGTACAATTTACGAGCTTTTATATATTATTCTTCTTCATATATCGTCAATATTGTTAGGCATCAATTAATTCCATGTAGTACGTCGTTACCTACATCACGTCATCTCCTTCTTGTCATCTGCATTACGTCATTTCCTTCTTGTCATCTGCATTACGTCATTTCCTTCTTGTCATCTACATCAGGTCATTTCCTGCTTGTCATCTACAGCAGATCACTTTCTTCATGTCATCTGCATCAGGCCATCTCCTTCCTGTCATCTGTATCACGTCATCTCCTTCTTGTCATCTGCATCACGTCATTTCCTTCTTGTCATCTGCATTACGTCATTTCCTTCTTGTCATCTACATCAGGTCATTTCCTGCTTGTCATCTACAGCAGATCACTTTCTTCATGTCATCTGCATCAGGCCATCTCCTTCCTGTCATCTGTATCACGTCATCTCCTTCTTAACATCTACATCAGATCATTTCCTTCTTGTCATCTGCATCAGATCATCTCCTTCTTGTCATCTCCTTCGTGTCATCTGCATCAGGTCATCTCCTTCCTTTCATCTGGATCAGGTCATCTCCTTCTTTTCATCTACATCAGGTAATTTCCTTCTTGTCATCTGCATCAGGTCATCTACATCACACAATCTCCTTCCTGTCATCTGCATCATGTCATCTACATCAGGTCATCTCCTTCCTGTCATCTACATCACGTCATCTCCTTCCTGTCATCTGCATCAGGCCATCTCACAATTGTCATATACTGTACATCACGTCATCTCCTTCTTGTCATCTCCTTCTTGTCATCTACATCAGGTCATCTCCTTCTTGTCATCTACATCACTTCATCTCCTTTTTTTCATCTGCATTAGTTCATCTCCTTCCTGTCATCTAGATCTGTTCATCTCTTTCCTGTATCTGCATCTGGTCATTACCTTCTCATCTCCATCAGGTCATCTCCCTCTTGTCATCTACATCAGGTCATCTCCCTCTTGTCATCTACACCAGGTCATATCCTTTTTGTCATCTCCTTCTTGACATCTAAATCAGGTCTTCTTTCTTGTCATCCACATCAGGCTACATTGTCTTGTCATCTACATCGAGCCATCTCTCTCTTGTTATCTACATCAGGCCATCTCCTTTTTGTAATCTACATCGGGCAATCTCCTTCTCGTTATCTACATGGGGCGATGTCCTTCTTGTTATCTACATCGGGTCATCTCCTTGTTGTTATATACGTCGGTCCATCTCCTTCTAGATATCTACATCGGACCATCTCTTTCTGGTTATCTATATCGGGTCATCTCCTTCTTGTTATATACATCAGGCTATCTCCTTCTTATCGTCTACATCGGGCAATCTCCTTCTCGTTATCTACATGGGGCCATGTCCTTCTTGTTACCTACATAGGGCCATCTCCTTCTTGTCATCTACATCGGGCCATTTCCTTCTTGTTATCTACATCGAGCCATCTCTTTCTTGTCATGTACATCGGGCCATCTCCTTCTTGTTACCTACATCATCCCATCTCCTTCTTGTTATCTACATCGGGCCATCTCCTTCGTGTTATCTACATCAGGCCATCTCTTTCCTGTCATCTACATCAGGTAATCTACTTCCTGTCATCTGTATTCAGTCATCTCCTTCTTGTCATCTACATCAGGTCATCTCCTTCTTGTCATCTCCCTCTTGTCATCTACATCACGTCATCTCCTTTTTTTCATCTGCATCAGTTCATCTCCTTCCTGTCATCTAGATCTGTTGGATTGCAGTTGTAAATTTCTTTGTTTTTGTAAACATTATTTTATTAATGTGTACCTCACTTGTCGACAGACTTGGCGAAGTCTGCCCGGAACATTGTCAGGTGCTTGGCGGATTAATAGTTTGGGGTTAATGCAAGGTCACCTCTCCCTTCAGGTAACTTTTTGGGGAAAAGTCAGATGATCTCGGGGGCCTTCCAATGTCACCTCGCGACACAACAAGGAATGAGATGACAGGAAAACATATGTCTTTTAATTTCCATTTGACGCCGGAATGTGTGGACTGTTGCTCCATCCTGTTGGAAGCTCGTATAGGACTCGGTGTCTGGAACTTTCCAAACCTGTTGCAATAACCAGACACCAAACTATGCAATAGCGCAACACGGTGTCACTCAAGGGGTGGAGTGCTTACGGCCCAATAAAAGAGACTTTATTTCTTAACAGTTCCGACATTGGGAAAACAGCAGACATGCAGTCTCTTGCACTCACTTCATCTTGTATTCCGCACACATGTTCCCGGTCACACTGACGTCCTACGCTTAATCCCGATGATGTCGCTCTAACATTCCAAACCAGGTTTCTAATAGTTTGTCCAGGGGGTATGGGATCATAGTGACCAATAGCCTAGTCACTTTCACTCACTGCATCTTGTATTCCGCAAACATGTTCCCGGTCACACTGACGTCCTACGCTTAATCCCGATGATGTCGCTCTAACATTCCAAACCAGGTTTCTAATAGTTTGTCCAGGGGGTATGGGATCATAGTGACCAATAGCCTAGTCACTTTCACTCACTGCATCTTGTATTCCGCACACATGTTCCCGGTCACACTGACGTCCTACGCTTAATCCCGATGATGTCGCTCTAATATTCCAAACCAGGTTTCTAATTGTTTGTCCGGGGGGTATGGGATCGTGGTGACCAGTAGCCTAGTCTCTTGCACTCACTGCATCTTGTATTCCGCACACATGTTCCCGGTCACACTGGCGTCCTACGCTTAATCCCGATGATGTCGCTCTAATATTCCAAACCAGGTTTCTAATTTCTTGTCCGGGGGGTATGGGATCGTGGTGACCAGTAGCCTAGTCTCTTGCAATCACTGCATCTTGTATTCCGCAAACATGTTCCCGGTCACACTGACGTCCTACGCTTAATCCCGATGATGTCGCTCTAATATTCCAAACCAGGTTTCTAATGGTTTGTCCAGAGGGTATGGGATCGTGGTGACCAATAGTCTAGTCTCTTTCACTCACTGCATCTTGTGTTCCGCACACATGTTCCCGGTCACACTGACGTCCTACGCTTAATCCCGATGATGTCGCTCTAATATTCCAAACCAGGTTTCTAATTGTTTGTCCGGGGGGTATGAGATCGTGGTGACCAATAGTCTAGTCTCTTTCACTCACTGCATCTTGTATTCCGCACACATGTTCCCGGTCACACTGACGTCCTACGCTTAACCCCGATGATGTCGCTCTAACATTCCAAACCAGGTTTCTAATGGTTTGTCCAGAGGGTATCGGATCGTGGTGACCAGTAGCCTAGTCTCTTGCACTCACTGCATCTTGTATTCCGCACACATGTTCCCGGTCACACTGGCGTCCTACGCTTAATCCCGATGATGTCGCTCTAATATTCCAAACCAGGTTTCTAATTTCTTGTCCGGGGGGTATGGGATCGTGGTGACCAGTAGCCTAGTCTCTTGCACTCACTGCATCTTGTATTCCGCAAACATGTTCCCGGTCACACTGACGTCCTACGCTTAATCCCGATGATGTCGCTCTAATATTCCAAACCAGGTTTCTAATGGTTTGTCCAGAGGGTATGGGATCGTGGTGACCAATAGTCTAGTCTCTTTCACTCACTGCATCTTGTGTTCCGCACACATGTTCCCGGTCACACTGACGTCCTACGCTTAATCCCGATGATGTCGCTCTAATATTCCAAACCAGGTTTCTAATTGTTTGTCCGGGGGGTATGAGATCGTGGTGACCAATAGTCTAGTCTCTTTCACTCACTGCATCTTGTATTCCGCAAACATGTTCCCGGTCACACTGACATCATACGCTTAATACCGATGATGTCGCTGTAACATTCCAAACCAGGTTTCTAATAGTTTGTCCGGGGGGTATGGGATCGTGGTGACCAATAGTCTAGTCTCTTTCACTCACTGCATCTTGTATTCCGCACACATGTTCCCGGTCACACTGACGTCCTACGCTTAACCCCGATGATGTCGCTCTAACATTCCAAACCAGGTTTCTAATGGTTTGTCCAGAGGGTATGGGATCGTGGTGACCAGTAGTCTAGTCTCTTTCACTCACTGCATCTTGTATTCCGCAAACATGTTCCTGGTCACACTGACGTCCTACGCTTTATCCCGATGATGTCGCTCTAACAATTCAAACCAGGTTTCTAATTGTTTGTCCGGGGGGTATGGGATCGTGGTGACCAATAGTCTAGTCTCTTTCACTCACTGCATCTTGTATTCCGCACACATGTTCCCGGTCACACTGACGTCCTACGCTTAACCCCGACGATGTCGCTCTAATATTCCAAACCAGGTTTCTAATGGTTTGTCCAGAGGGTATGGGATCGTGGTGACCAATAGTCTAGTCTCTTTCACTCACTGCATCTTGTATTCCGCAAACATGTTCCCGGTCACACTGACGTCCTACGCTTAATCCCGATGATGTCGCTCTAACATTCCATACCAGGTTTCTAATGGTTTGTCCAGAGGGTATGGGATCGTGGTGATCAATAGTCTAGTCTCTTTCACTCACTGCATCTTGTATTCCGCAAACATGTTCCCGGTCACACTGACGTCCTACGCTTAATCCCGATGATGTCGTGATGTCGCTCTAATATTCCAAACCAGGTTTCTAATTGTTTGTCCGGGGGGTATGGGATCGTGGTGACCAGTAGCCTAGTCTCTTTCACTCACTGCATCTTGTATTCCGCAAACATGTTCCTGGTCACACTGACGTCCTACGCTTAATCCCGATGATGTCGCTCTAATATTCCAAACCAGGTTTCTAATTGTTTGTCCGGGGGGTATGGGATCGTGGTGACCAATAGTCTAGTCTCTTTCACTCACTGCATCTTGTATTCCGCAAACATGTTCCTGGTCACACTGACGTCCTACGCTTAATCCCGATGATGTCGCTCTAATATTCCAAACCAGGTTTCTAATTGTTTGTCCGGGGGGTATGGGATCGTGGTGATCAATAGTCTAGTCTCTTTCACTCACTGCATCTTGTATTCCGCAAACATGTTCCTGGTCACACTGACGTCCTACGCTTAATCCCGATGATGTCGCTCTAACATTCCATACCAGGTTTCTAATGGTTTGTCCAGAGGGTATGGGATCGTGGTGATCAATAGTCTAGTCTCTTTCACTCACTGCATCTTGTATTCCGCAAACATGTTCCCGGTCACACTGACGTCCTACGCTTAATCCCGATGATGTCGCTCTAACATTCCATACCAGGTTTCTAATGGTTTGTCCAGAGGGTATGGGATCGTGGTGATCAATAGTCTAGTCTCTTTCACTCACTGCATCTTGTATTCCGCAAACATGTTCCTGGTCACACTGACGTCCTACGCTTAATCCCGACGATGTCGTGATGTCGCTCTAAGATTCCAAACCAGGTTTCTAATTGTTTGTCCGGGGGGTATGGGATCGTGGCGATCAATAGTCTAGTCTCTTTCACTCACTGCATCTTGTATTCCGCAAACATGTTCCCGGTCACACTGACGTCCTACGCTTAATCCCGACGATGTCGCTCTAACATTCCAAACCAGATTTCTAATTGTTTGTCCGGGGGGTATGGGATCGTGGTGACCAATAGTCTAGTCTCTTTCACTCACTGCATCTTGTATTCCGCAAACATGTTCCTGGTCACACTGACGTCCTACGCTTAATCCCGATGATGACGCTCTAACAATTCAAACCAGGTTTCTAATTGTTTTTCCGGGGGGTATTGGATCGTGGTGACCAATAGCCTAGTCTCTTTCACTCACTGCATCTTGTATTCCGCAAACATGTTCCCCGTCACACTGACGTCCTACGCTTAATCCCGATGATGTCGCTCTAATATTCCAAACCAGGTTTCTAATTGTTTGTCCGGGGGGTATGGGATCGTGGTGACCAATAGTCTAGTCTCTTTCACTCACTGCATCTTGTATTCCGCACACATGCTCCCGGTCACACTGGCGTCCTACGCTTAATCCCGATGATGTCGCTCTAACATTCCAAACCAGGTTTCTAATGGTTTGTCCGGGGGGTATGGGATCGTGGTGACCAATAGTCTAGTCTCTTTCACTCACTGCATCTTGTATTCCGCAAACATGTTCCTGGTCACACTGACGTCCTACGCTTAATCCCGATGATGTCGCTCTAACATTCCAAACCAGGTTTCTAATTGTTTGTCCGGGGGGTATGGGATCGTGGTGACCAATAGTCTAGTCTCTTTCACTCACTGCATCTTGTATTCCGCACACATGTTCCCGGTCACACTGACGTCCTACGCTTAATCCCGATGATGTCGCTCTAACATTCCAAACCAGGTTTCTAATTGTTTGTCCGGGGGGTATGGGATCGTGGTGACCAATAGTCTAGTCTCTTTCACTCACTGCATCTTGTATTCCGCAAACATGTTCCTGGTCACACTGACGTCCTACGCTTAATCCCGATGATGTCGCTCTAACAATTCAAACCAGGTTTCTAATGGTTTGTCCAGAGGGTATGGGATCGTGGTGACCAATAGTCTAGTCTCTTTCACTCACTGCATCTTGTATTCCGCAAACATGTTCCTGGTCACACTGACGTCCTACGCTTAATCCCGATCATGTCGCTCTAATATTCCAAACCAGGTTTCTAATGGTTTGTCCGGGGGGTATGGGATCGTGGTGACCAATAGTCTAGTCTCTTTCACTCACTGCATCTTGTATTCCGCAAACATGTTCCTGGTCACACTGACGTCCTACGCTTAATCCCGATGATGTCGCTCTAACATTCCAAACCAGGTTTCTAATTGTTTGTCCGGGGGGTATGGGATCGTGGTGACCAATAGTCTAGTCTCTTTCACTCACTGCATCTTGTATTCCGCACACATGTTCCCGGTCACACTGACGTCCTACGCTTAACCCCGATGATGTCGCTCTAACATTCCAAACCAGGTTTCTAATGGTTTGTCCAGAGGGTATGGGATCGTGGTGACCAATAGTCTAGTCTCTTTCACTCACTGCATCTTGTATTCCGCAAACATGTTCCTGGTCACACTGACGTCCTACGCTTAATCCCGATGATGTCGCTCTAACAATTCAAACCAGGTTTCTAATGGTTTGTCCAGAGGGTATGGGATCGTGGTGACCAATAGTCTAGTCTCTTTCACTCACTGCATCTTGTATTCCGCAAACATGTTCCCGGTCACACTGGCGTCCTACGCTTAATCCCGATGATGTCGCTCTAACAATTCAAACCAGGTTTCTAATGGTTTGTCCAGAGGGTATGGGATCGTGGTGACCAATAGTCTAGTCTCTTTCACTCACTGCATCTTGTATTCCGCAAACATGTTCCCGGTCACACTGACGTCCTACGCTTAATCCCGATGATGTCGCTCTAATATTCCAAACCAGGTTTCTAATTGTTTGTCCGGGGGGTATGGGATCGTGGTGATCAATAGTCTAGTCTCTTTCACTCACTGCATCTTGTATTCCGCAAACATGTTCCCGGTCACACTGACGTCCTACGCTTAATCCCGATGATGTCGTGATGTCGCTCTAAGATTCCAAACCAGGTTTCTAATTGTTTGTCCGGGGGGTATGGGATCGTGGTGATCAATAGTCTAGTCTCTTTCACTCACTGCATCTTGTATTCCGCAAACATGTTCCTGGTCACACTGACGTCCTACGCTTAATCCCGATGATGTCGCTCTAACATTCCATACCAGGTTTCTAATGGTTTGTCCAGAGGGTATGGGATCGTGGTGATCAATAGTCTAGTCTCTTTCACTCACTGCATCTTGTATTCCGCAAACATGTTCCTGGTCACACTGACGTCCTACGCTTAATCCCGATGATGTCGCTCTAATATTCCAAACCAGGTTTCTAATTGTTTGTCCGGGGGGTATGGGATCGTGGTGACCAGTAGCCTAGTCTCTTGCACTCACTGCATCTTGTATTCCGCAAACATGTTCCTGGTCACACTGACGTCCTACGCTTAATCCCGATGATGTCGCTCTAATATTCCAAACCAGGTTTCTAATTGTTTGTCCGGGGGGTATGGGATCGTGGTGACCAATAGTCTAGTCTCTTTCACTCACTGCATCTTGTATTCCGCAAACATGTTCCTGGTCACACTGACGTCCTACGCTTAATCCCGATGATGTCGCTCTAATATTCCAAACCAGGTTTCTAATTGTTTGTCCGGGGGGTATGGGATCGTGGTGACCAATAGTCTAGTCTCTTTCACTCACTGCATCTTGTATTCCGCAAACATGTTCCTGGTCACACTGACGTCCTACGCTTAATCCCGATGATGTCGCTGTAACATTCCATACCAGGTTTCTAATGGTTTGTCCGGGGGGTATGGGATCGTGGTGATCAATAGTCTAGTCTCTTTCACTCACTGCATCTTGTATTCCGCAAACATGTTCCCGGTCACACTGACGTCCTACGCTTAATCCCGATGATGTCGCTGTAACATTCCATACCAGGTTTCTAATGGTTTGTCCGGGGGGTATGGGATCGTGGTGATCAATAGTCTAGTCTCTTTCACTCACTGCATCTTGTATTCCGCAAACATGTTCCTGGTCACACTGACGTCCTACGCTTAATCCCGATGATGTCGCTCTAATATTCCATACCAGGTTTCTAATGGTTTGTCCAGAGGGTATGGGATCGTGGTGATCAATAGTCTAGTCTCTTTCACTCACTGCATCTTGTATTCCGCAAACATGTTCCTGGTCATACTGACGTCCTACGCTTAATCCCGATGATGTCGCTCTAACAATTCAAACCAGGTTTCTAATTGTTTGTCCGGGGGGTATGGGATCGTGGTGACCAATAGTCTAGTCTCTTTCACTCACTGCATCTTGTATTCCGCAAACATGTTCCTGGTCACACTGACGTCCTACGCTTTATCCCGATGATGACGCTCTAATATTCCAAACCAGGTTTCTAATTGTTTGTCCAGAGGGTATGGGATCGTGGTGACCAATAGTCTAGTCTCTTTCACTCACTGCATCTTGTATTCCGCAAACATGTTAATGGTCACACTGACGTCCTACGCTTAATCCCGATGATGTCGCTCTAATATTCCAAACCAGGTTTCTAATTGTTTGTCCAGAGGGTATGGGATCGTGGTGACCAATAGTCTAGTCTCTTTCACTCACTGCATCTTGTATTCCGCAAACATGTTCCTGGTCACACTGACGTCCTACGCTTAATCCCGATGATGTCGCTCTAATATTCCATACCAGGTTTCTAATGGTTTGTCCAGAGGGTATGGGATCGTGGTGATCAATAGTCTAGTCTCTTTCACTCACTGCATCTTGTATTCCGCAAACATGTTCCTGGTCACACTGACGTCCTACGCTTAATCCCGATGATGTCGTGATGTCGCTCTAAGATTCCAAACCAGGTTTCTAATTGTTTGTCCAGAGGGTATGGGATCGTGGTGATCAATAGTCTAGTCTCTTTCACTCACTGCATCTTGTATTCCACAAACATGTTCCTGGTCACACTGACGTCCTACGCTTAATCCCGATGATGTCGCTCTAATATTCCAAACCAGGTTTCTAATTGTTTATCCGGGGGGTATGGGATCGTGGTGATCAATAGTCTAGTCTCTTTCACTCACTGCATCTTGTATTCCGCAAACATGTTCCTGGTCACACTGACGTCCTACGCTTAATCCCGATGATGTCGCTCTAACAATTCAAACCAGGTTTCTAATTGTTTGTCCGGGGGGTATGAGATCGTGGTGACCAATAGTCCTGTCTCTTTCACTCACTGCATCTTGTATTCCGCAAACATGTTCCCGGTCACACTGACGTTCTACGCTTAATCCCGATGATGTCGCTCTAATATTCCAAACCAGGTTTCTAATTGTTTGTCCGGGGGGTATGGGATCGTGGTGATCAATAGTCTAGTCTCTTTCACTCACTGCATCTTGTATTCCGCAAACATGTTCCTGGTCACACTGGCGTCCTACGCTTTATCCCGATGATGTCGCTCTAATATTCCATACCAGGTTTCTAATGGTTTGTCCAGAGGGTATGGGATCGTGGTGACCAATAGTCTAGTCTCTTTCACTCACTGCATCTTGTATTCCGCAAACATGTTCCTGGTCACACTGACGTCCTACGCTTAATCCCGATGATGTCGCTCTACTATTCCAAACCAGGTTTCTAATTGTTTGTCCGGGGGGTATGGGATCGTGGTGATCAATAGTCTAGTCTCTTTCACTCACTGCATCTTGTATTCCGCAAACATGTTCCTGGTCACACTGACGTCCTACGCTTAATCCCGATGATGTCGCTCTAACAATTTAAACCAGGTTTCTAATTGTTTGTCCGGGGGGTATGGGATCGTGGTGACCAATAGTCCTGTCTCTTTCACTCACTGCATCTTGTATTCCGCAAACATGTTCCTGGTCACACTGACGTCCTACGCTTAATCCCGATGATGTCGCTCTAATATTCCAAACCAGGTTTCTAATTGTTTGTCCGGGGGGTATGGGATCGTGGTGATCAATAGTCTAGTCTCTTTCACTCACTGCATCTTGTATTCCGCAAACATGTTCCTGGTCACACTGACGTCCTACGCTTAATCCCGATGATGTCGCTCTAATATTCCAAACCAGGTTTCTAATGGTTTGTCCAGAGGGTATGGGATCGTGGTGACCAATAGTCTAGTCTCTTTCACTCACTGCATCTTGTATTCCGCAAACATGTTCCCGGTCACACTGACGTCCTACGCTTAATCCCGATGATGTCGCTCTAACATTCCAAACCAGGTTTCTAATTGTTTGTCCGGGGGGTATGGGATCGTGGTGACCAATAGTCTAGTCTCTTTCACTCACTGCATCTTGTATTCCGCAAACATGTTCCCGGTCACACTGACGTCCTACGCTTAATCCCGATGATGTCGCTCTAACAATTCAAACCAGGTTTCTAATTGTTTGTCCGGGGGGTATGGGATCGTGGTGACCAATAGTCTAGTCTCTTTCACTCACTGCATCTTGTATTCCGCAAACATGTTCCCGGTCACACTGACGTCCTACGCTTAATCCCGATGATGTCGTGATGTCGCTCTAAGATTCCAAACCAGGTTTCTAATTGTTTGTCCGGGGGGTATGGGATCGTGGTGACCAATAGTCTAGTCTCTTTCACTCACTGCATCTTGTATTCCGCAAACATGTTCCCGGTCACACTGACGTCCTACGCTTAATCCCGATGATGTCGTGATGTCGCTCTAAGATTCCAAACCAGGTTTCTAATTGTTTGTCCGGGGGGTATGGGATCGTGGTGACCAATAGTCTAGTCTCTTTCACTCACTGCATCTTGTATTCCGCAAACATGTTCCCGGTCACACTGACGTCCTACGCTTAATCCCGATGATGTCGCTCTAACATTCCATACCAGGTTTCTAATTGTTTGTCCGGGGGGTATGGGATCGTGGTGACCAATAGTCTAGTCTCTTTCACTCACTGCATCTTGTATTCCGCAAACATGTTCCCGGTCACACTGACGTCCTACGCTTTATCCCGATGATGTCGCTCTAACATTCCAAACCAGGTTTCTAATTGTTTGTCCGGGGGGTATGGGAACGTGGTGACCAATAGTCTAGTCTCTTTCACTCACTGCATCTTGTATTCCGCACACATGTTCCCGGTCACACTGACGTCCTACGCTTAATCCCTATGATGTCGCTCTAATATTCCAAACCAGGTTTCTAATTGTTTGTCCGGGGGGTATGGGATCGTGGTGACCAGTAGCCTAGTCTCTTGCACTCACTGCATCTTGTGTTCCGCACACATGTTCCCGGTCACACTGACGTCCTACGCTTAATCCCGACGATGTCGCTCTAATATTCCAAACCAGGTTTCTAATTGTTTGTCCGGGGGGTATGGGATCGTGGTGACCAATAGTCTAGTCTCTTTCACTCACTGCATCTTGTATTCCGCAAACATGTTCCCTGTCACACTGACATCATACGCTTAATACCGATGATGTCGCTCTAACATTCCAAACCAGGTTTCTAATTGTTTTTCCGGGGGGTATTGGATCGTGGTGACCAATAGTCTAGTCTCTTTCACTCACTGCATCTTGTATTCCGCAAACATGTTCCCGGTCACACTGACGTCCTACGCTTAATCCCGATGATGTCGCTCTAACATTCCATACCAGGTTTCTAATTGTTTGTCCGGGGGGTATGGGATCGTGGTGACCAATAGTCTAGTCTCTTTCACTCACTGCATCTTGTATTCCGCAAACATGTCCCGGTCACACTGACGTCCTACGCTTTATCCCGATGATGTCACTCTAACATTCCAAACCAGGTTTCTAATTGTTTGTCCGGGGGGTATGGGATCGTGGTGACCAATAGTCTAGTATCTTTCACTCACTGCATCTTGTATTCCGCACACATGTTCCCGGTCACACTGACGTCCTACGCTTAATCCCTATGATGTCGCTCTAATATTCCAAACCAGGTTTCTAATTGTTTGTCCGGGGGGTATGGGATCGTGGTGACCAGTAGCCTAGTCTCTTGCACTCACTGCATCTTGTATTCCGCACACATGTTCCCGGTCACACTGGCGTCCTACGCTTAATCCCGATGATGTCGCTCTAATATTCCAAACCAGGTTTCTAATGGTTTGTCCAGAGGGTATGGGATCGTGGTGACCAATAGTCTAGTCTCTTTCACTCACTGCATCTTGTGTTCCGCACACATGTTCCCGGTCACACTGACGTCCTACGCTTAATCCCGACGATGTCGCTCTAATATTCCAAACCAGGTTTCTAATTGTTTGTCCGGGGGGTATGGGATCGTGGTGACCAGTAGCCTAGTCTCTTGCACTCACTGCATCTTGTATTCCGCACACATGTTCCCGGTCACACTGACGTCCTACGCTTAATCCCGATGATGTCGCTCTAATATTCCAAACCAGGTTTCTAATGGTTTGTCCAGAGGGTATGGGATCGTGGTGACCAATATTCTAGTCTCTTTCACTCACTGCATCTTGTGTTCCGCACACATGTTCCCGGTCACACTGACGTCCTACGCTTAATCCCGACGATGTCGCTCTAATATTCCAAACCAGGTTTCTAATTGTTTGTCCGGGGGGTATGGGATCGTGGTGACCAATAGTCTAGTCTCTTTCACTCACTGCATCTTGTATTCCGCAAACATGTTCCCTGTCACACTGACATCATACGCTTAATACCGATGATGTCGCTGTAACATTCCAAACCAGGTTTCTAATAGTTTGTCCAGGGGGTATGGGATCGTGGTGACCAATAGTCTAGTCTCTTTCACTCACTGCATCTTGTATTCCGCACACATGTTCCCGGTCACACTGACGTCCTACGCTTAATCCCGATGATGTCGCTCTAACATTCCAAACCAGGTTTCTAATGGTTTGTCCAGAGGGTATGGGATCGTGGTGACCAATAGTCTAGTCTCTTTCACTCACTGCATCTTGTATTCCGCAAACATGTTCCCGGTCACACTGACGTCCTACGCTTAATCCCGATGATGTCGCTCTAACATTCCATACCAGGTTTCTAATTGTTTGTCCGGGGGGTATGGGATCGTGGTGACCAATAGTCTAGTCTCTTTCACTCACTGCATCTTGTATTCCGCAAACATGTTCCCGGTCACACTGACGTCCTACGCTTTATCCCGATGATGTCGCTCTAACATTCCAAACCAGTTTTCTAATTGTTTGTCCGGGGGGTATGGGATCGTGGTGACCAATAGTCTAGTCTCTTTCACTCACTGCATCTTGTATTCCGCACACATGTTCCCGGTCACACTGACGTCCTACGCTTAATCCCTATGATGTCGCTCTAATATTCCAAACCAGGTTTCTAATTGTTTGTCCGGGGGGTATGGGATCGTGGTGACCAGTAGCCTAGTCTCTTTCACTCACTGCATCTTGTGTTCCGCACACATGTTCCCGGTCACACTGACGTCCTACGCTTAATCCCGACGATGTCGCTCTAATATTCCAAACCAGGTTTCTAATTGTTTGTCCGGGGGGTATGGGATCGTGGTGACCAGTAGCCTAGTCTCTTGCACTCACTGCATCTTGTATTCCGCACACATGTTCCCGGTCACACTGGCGTCCTACGCTTAATCCCGATGATGTCGCTCTAATATTCCAAACCAGGTTTCTAATTGTTTGTCCGGGGGGTATGGGAACGTGGTGACCAGTAGCTTAGTCTCTTGCACTCACTGCATCTTGTATTCCGCAAACATGTTCCCGGTCACACTGACGTCCTACGCTTAATCCCGACGATGTCGCTCTAATATTCCAAACCAGGTTTCTAATTGTTTGTCCGGGGGGTATGGGATCGTGGTGACCAATAGTCTAGTCTCTTTCACTCACTGCATCTTGTATTCCGCAAACATGTTCCCGGTCACGCTGATGTCCTACGCTTAATCCCGATGATGTCGTGATGTCGCTCTAAGATTCCAAACCAGGTTTCTAATTGTTTGTCCGGGGGGTATGGGATCGTGGTGACCAATAGTCTAGTCTCTTTCACTCACTGCATCTTGTATTCCGCAAACATGTTCCCGGTCACACTGACGTCCTACGCTTTATCCCGATGATGTCGTTCTAATATTCCAAACCAGGTTTCTAATGGTTTGTCCAGAGAGTATGGGATCGTAGTGACCAATAGTCTAGTCTCTTTCACTCACTGCATCTTGTATTCCGCAAACATGTTCCCGGTCACACTGACGTCCTACGCTTAATCCCGATGATGTCGCTCTAACATTCCAAACCAGGTTTCTAATTGTTTGTCCTGGGGGTATGGGATCGTGGTGACCAATAGTCTAGTCTCTTTCACTCACTGCATCTTGTATTCCGCAAACATGTTCCCGGTCACACTGACGTCCTACGCTTAATCCCGATGATGTCGCTCTAACATTCCATACCAGGTTTCTAATTGTTTGTCCGGGGGGTATGGGATCGTGGTGACCAATAGTCTAGTCTCTTTCACTCACTGCATCTTGTATTCCGCAAACATGTTCCCGGTCACACTGACGTCCTACGCTTAATCCCGATGATGTCGTGATGTCGCTCTAAGATTCCAAACCAGGTTTCTAATTGTTAGTCCGGCGGGTATGGGATCGTGGTGACCAATAGTCTAGTCTCTTTCACTCACTGCATCTTGTATTCCGCACACATGTTCCCGATCACACTGACGTCCTACGCTTAATCCCGATCATGTCGCTCTAATATTCCAAACCAGGTTTCTAATTGTTTGTCCGGGGGGTATGGGATCGTGGTGACCAATAGTCTAGTCTCTTTCACTCACTGCATCTTGTATTCCGCAAACATGTTCCCGGTCACACTGACGTCCTACGCTTAATCCCGATGATGTCGCTCTAACATTCCAAACCAGGTTTCTAATTGTTTGTCCGGGGGGTATGGGATCGTGGTGACCAATAGTCTAGTCTCTTTCACTCACTGCATCTTGTATTCCGCAAACATGTTCCCGGTCACACTGACGTCCTACGCTTTATCCCGATGATGTCGCTCTAATATTCCAAACCAGGTTTCTAATGGTTTGTCCAGAGGGTATGGGATCGTGGTGACCAATAGTCTAGTCTCTTTCACTCACTGCATCTTGTATTCCGCAAACATGTTCCCGGTCACACTGACGTCCTACGCTTAATCCCGATGATGTCGTGATGTCGCTCTAAGATTCCAAACCAGGTTTCTAATAGTATGTCCAGAGGGTATGGGATCGTGGTGACCAATAGTCTAGTCTCTTTCACTCACTGCATCTTGTATTTCGCAAACATGTTCCCGGTCACACTGACGTCCTACGCTTTATCCCGATGATATCGCTCTAATATTCCAAACCAGGTTTCTAATAGTTTGTCCAGAGGGTATGGGATCGTGGTGACCAATAGTCTAGTCTCTTTCACTCACTGCATCTTGTATTCCTCAAACATGTTCCCGGTCACACTGACGTCCTACGCTTAATCCCGATGATGTCGCTCTAACATTCCAAACCAGGTTTCTAATTGTTTGTCCGGGGGGTATGGGATCGTGGTGACCAATAGTCTAGTCTCTTTCACTCACTGCATCTTGTATTCCGCACACATGTTCCCGGTCACACTGGCGTCCTACGCTTAATCCCGATGATGTCGCTCTAACATTCCAAACCAGGTTTCTAATTGTTTGTCCAGGGGGTATGGGATCGTGGTGATCAATAGTCTAGTCTCTTTCACTCACTGCATCTTGTATTCCGCAAACATGTTCCCGGTCACACTGACGTCCTACGCTTAATCCCGATGATGTCGCTCTAATATTCCAAACCAGGTTTCTAATTGTTTGTCCAGGAGGTATGGGATCGTGGTGACCAATAGTCTAGTCTCTTTCACTCACTGCATCTTGTATTCCGCACACATGTTCCCGGTCACACTGGCGTCCTACGCTTAATCCCGATGATGTCGCTCTAACATTCCAAACCAGGTTTCTAATTGTTTGTCCAGGGGGTATGGGATCGTGGTGACCAATAGCAAAACGAATACGCTATTGATCACAGATCCGCCATTTTGGATAAACATTTGTATTACGAACGTACAATACCGTCCTGACCAAGCCGTTAAATAATACTGCGTGCCTTGGCTCGACCTCCCCAACCTTCTCCTGGATTCACTTCAAAGTCAAACAATACACCAATAGTCTAGTCTCTTTCACTCACTGCATCTTGTATTCCTCAAACATGTTCCCGGTCACACTGACGTCCTACGCTTAATCCCGATGATGTCGCTCTAACATTCCAAACCAGGTTTCTAATTGTTTGTCCGGGGGGTATGGGATCGTGGTGACCAATAGTCTAGTCTCTTTCACTCACTGCATCTTGTATTCCGCACACATGTTCCCGGTCACACTGGCGTCCTACGCTTAATCCCGATGATGTCGCTCTAACATTCCAAACCAGGTTTCTAATTGTTTGTCCAGGGGGTATGGGATCGTGGTGATCAATAGTCTAGTCTCTTTCACTCACTGCATCTTGTATTCCGCAAACATGTTCCCGGTCACACTGACGTCCTACGCTTAATCCCGATGATGTCGCTCTAATATTCCAAACCAGGTTTCTAATAGTTTGTCCGGGGGGTATGGGAACGTGGTGACCAGTAGCCTAGTCTCTTGCACTCACTGCATCTTGTTTTCCGCAAACATGTTCCCGGTCACACTGACGTCCTACGCTTAATCCCGATGATGTCGCTCTAATATTCCAAACCAGGTTTCTAATGGTTTGTCCAGAGGGTATGGGATCGTGGTGACCAATATTCTAGTCTCTTTCACTCACTGCATCTTGTGTTCCGCACACATGTTCCCGGTCACACTGACGTCCTACGCTTAATCCCGACGATGTCGCTCTAATATTCCAAACCAGGTTTCTAATTGTTTGTCCGGGGGGTATGGGATCGTGGTGACCAATAGTCTAGTCTCTTTCACTCACTGCATCTTGTATTCCGCAAACATGTTCCCTGTCACACTGACATCATACGCTTAATACCGATGATGTCGCTGTAACATTCCAAACCAGGTTTCTAATAGTTTGTCCAGGGGGTATGGGATCGTGGTGACCAATAGTCTAGTCTCTTTCACTCACTGCATCTTGTATTCCGCACACATGTTCCCGGTCACACTGACGTCCTACGCTTAATCCCGATGATGTCGCTCTAACATTCCAAACCAGGTTTCTAATGGTTTGTCCAGAGGGTATGGGATCGTGGTGACCAATAGTCTAGTCTCTTTCACTCACTGCATCTTGTATTCCGCAAACATGTTCCCGGTCACACTGACGTCCTACGCTTAATCCCGATGATGTCGCTCTAACATTCCAAACCAGGTTTCTAATTGTTTTTCCGGGGGGTATTGGATCGTGGTGACCAATAGTCTAGTCTCTTTCACTCACTGCATCTTGTATTCCGCAAACATGTTCCCGGTCACACTGACGTCCTACGCTTAATCCCGATGATGTCGCTCTAACATTCCATACCAGGTTTCTAATTGTTTGTCCGGGGGGTATGGGATCGTGGTGACCAATAGTCTAGTCTCTTTCACTCACTGCATCTTGTATTCCGCAAACATGTTCCCGGTCACACTGACGTCCTACGCTTAATCCCGATGATGTCGCTCTAACATTCCAAACCAGGTTTCTAATTGTTTTTCCGGGGGGTATTGGATCGTGGTGACCAATAGTCTAGTCTCTTTCACTCACTGCATCTTGTATTCCGCAAACATGTTCCCGGTCACACTGACGTCCTACGCTTAATCCCGATGATGTCGCTCTAACATTCCATACCAGGTTTCTAATTGTTTGTCCGGGGGGTATGGGATCGTGGTGACCAATAGTCTAGTCTCTTTCACTCACTGCATCTTGTATTCCGCAAACATGTTCCCGGTCACACTGACGTCCTACGCTTTATCCCGATGATGTCGCTCTAACATTCCAAACCTGTTTTCTAATTGTTTGTCCGGGGGGTATGGGATCGTGGTGACCAATAGTCTAGTCTCTTTCACTCACTGCATCTTGTATTCCGCACACATGTTCCCGGTCACACTGACGTCCTACGCTTAATCCCTATGATGTCGCTCTAATATTCCAAACCAGGTTTCTAATTGTTTGTCCGGGGGGTATGGGATCGTGGTGACCAGTAGCCTAGTCTCTTTCACTCACTGCATCTTGTGTTCCGCACACATGTTCCCGGTCACACTGACGTCCTACGCTTAATCCCGACGATGTCGCTCTAATATTCCAAACCAGGTTTCTAATTGTTTGTCCGGGGGGTATGGGATCGTGGTGACCAGTAGCCTAGTCTCTTGCACTCACTGCATCTTGTATTCCGCACCCATGTTCCCGGTCACACTGGCGTCCTACGCTTAATCCCGATGATGTCGCTCTAATATTCCAAACCAGGTTTCTAATTGTTTGTCCGGGGGGTATGGGAACGTGGTGACCAGTAGCTTAGTCTCTTGCACTCACTGCATCTTGTATTCCGCAAACATGTTCCCGGTCACACTGACGTCCTACGCTTAATCCCGACGATGTCGCTCTAATATTCCAAACCAGGTTTCTAATTGTTTGTCCGGGGGGTATGGGATCGTGGTGACCAATAGTCTAGTCTCTTTCACTCACTGCATCTTGTATTCCGCAAACATGTTCCCGGTCACACTGATGTCCTACGCTTAATCCCGATGATGTCGTGATGTCGCTCTAAGATTCCAAACCAGGTTTCTAATTGTTTGTCCGGGGGGTATGGGATCGTGGTGACCAATAGTCTAGTCTCTTTCACTCACTGCATCTTGTATTCCGCAAACATGTTCCCGGTCACACTGACGTCCTACGCTTTATCCCGATGATGTCGTTCTAATATTCCAAACCAGGTTTCTAATGGTTTGTCCAGAGAGTATGGGATCGTAGTGACCAATAGTCTAGTCTCTTTCACTCACTGCATCTTGTATTCCGCAAACATGTTCCCGGTCACACTGACGTCCTACGCTTAATCCCGATGATGTCGCTCTAACATTCCAAACCAGGTTTCTAATTGTTTGTCCTGGGGGTATGGGATCGTGGTGACCAATAGTCTAGTCTCTTTCACTCACTGCATCTTGTATTCCGCAAACATGTTCCCGGTCACACTGACGTCCTACGCTTAATCCCGATGATGTCGCTCTAACATTCCATACCAGGTTTCTAATTGTTTGTCCGGGGGGTATGGGATCGTGGTGACCAATAGTCTAGTCTCTTTCACTCACTGCATCTTGTATTCCGCAAACATGTTCCCGGTCACACTGACGTCCTACGCTTAATCCCGATGATGTCGTGATGTCGCTCTAAGATTCCAAACCAGGTTTCTAATTGTTAGTCCGGGGGGTATGGGATCGTGGTGACCAATAGTCTAGTCTCTTTCACTCACTGCATCTTGTATTCCGCACACATGTTCCCGATCACACTGACGTCCTACGCTTAATCCCGATCATGTCGCTCTAATATTCCAAACCAGGTTTCTAATTGTTTGTCCGGGGGGTATGGGATCGTGGTGACCAATAGTCTAGTCTCTTTCACTCACTGCATCTTGTATTCCGCAAACATTTTCCCGGTCACACTGACGTCCTACGCTTAATCCCGATGATGTCGCTCTAACATTCCAAACCAGGTTTCTAATTGTTTGTCCGGGGGGTATGGGATCGTGGTGACCAATAGTCTAGTCTCTTTCACTCACTGCATCTTGTATTCCGCAAACATGTTCCCGGTCACACTGACGTCCTACGCTTTATCCCGATGATGTCGCTCTAATATTCCAAACCAGGTTTCTAATGGTTTGTCCAGAGGGTATGGGATCGTGGTGACCAATAGTCTAGTCTCTTTCACTCACTGCATCTTGTATTCCGCAAACATGTTCCCGGTCACACTGACGTCCTACGCTTAATCCCGATGATGTCGTGATGTCGCTCTAAGATTCCAAACCAGGTTTCTAATAGTTTGTCCAGAGGGTATGGGATCGTGGTGACCAATAGTCTAGTCTCTTTCACTCACTGCATCTTGTATTCCGCAAACATGTTCCCGGTCACACTGACATCATACGCTTAATACCGATGATGTCGCTGTAACATTCCAAACCAGGTTTCTAATTGTTTGTCCGGGGGGTATGGCATCGTGGTGACCAATAGTCTAGTCTCTTTCACTCACTGCATCTTGTATTCCGCAAACATGTTCCCGGTCACACTGACGTCCTACGCTTAATCCCGATGATGTCGCTCTAACATTCCAAACCAGGTTTCTAATTGTTTGTCCGGGGGGTATGGGATCGTGGTGACCAATAGTCTAGTCTCTTTCACTCACTGCATCTTGTATTTCGCAAACATGTTCCCGGTCACACTGACGTCCTACGCTTTATCCCGATGATATCGCTCTAATATTCCAAACCAGGTTTCTAATAGTTTGTCCAGAGGGTATGGGATCGTGGTGACCAATAGTCTAGTCTCTTTCACTCACTGCATCTTGTATTCCTCAAACATGTTCCCGGTCACACTGACGTCCTACGCTTAATCCCGATGATGTCGCTCTAACATTCCAAACCAGGTTTCTAATTGTTTGTCCGGGGGGTATGGGATCGTGGTGACCAATAGTCTAGTCTCTTTCACTCACTGCATCTTGTATTCCGCACACATGTTCCCGGTCACACTGGCGTCCTACGCTTAATCCCGATGATGTCGCTCTAACATTCCAAACCAGGTTTCTAATTGTTTGTCCAGGGGGTATGGGATCGTGGTGATCAATAGTCTAGTCTCTTTCACTCACTGCATCTTGTATTCCGCAAACATGTTCCCGGTCACACTGACGTCCTACGCTTAATCCCTATGATGTCGCTCTAATATTCCAAACCAGGTTTCTAATTGTTTGTCCAGGGGGTATGGGATCGTGGTGACCAATAGTCTAGTCTCTTTCACTCACTGCATCTTGTATTCCGCACACATGTTCCCGGTCACACTGGCGTCCTACGCTTAATCCCGATGATGTCGCTCTAACATTCCAAACCAGGTTTCTAATTGTTTGTCCAGGGGGTATGGGATCGTGGTGACCAATAGCAAAACGAATACGCTATTGATCACAGATCCGCCATTTTGGATAAACATTTGTATTACGAACGTACAATACCGTCCTGACCAAGCCGTTAAATAATACTGCGTGCCTTGGCTCGACCTCCCCAACCTTCTCCTGGATTCACTTCAAAGTCAAACAATACACGTATTACCTGTACTTTGGATTGATTGAATGTCCAGCAAAAATGGACACACTACATCTTATTAGCCTGCATTAGTTAAATGGCGGAATCGAAACGGCAACATCCCGTCCCGTCGTGTAGAAGTTCCAACATATTATTGTTACCTCTAAAACTTTGAAAGTTTCTCTCGAGCCCCATTAATACTTGATTGCTGTTTGAGTTTATTCTGAGTCGGACGAAACGATAAAACCTTTCGCAAGAGTTGTGTTTGTTTGCTACTTCTAAAAGTACTGAAATAATTCTAGCCGATACACATTTTATGTTGGAATTGCATTTGGTAAATTTGTTCGTAAAGCATTGCTGACTGAGTGATTACATTATAAACGTCTTTCCCACATAACTGGGACCGAATCTTCGGGTTAAATTTGGGGGGGGGGTCAATGCCCGCCAGGGTGACTGATTAAAGCGCTACGTAATACCATCAGCTTTCTTGTTCAAAAAAAGAAATCAATATCCACTAGAAGAGTCGTGTTTTGTATTAAATTATGGGAGTGCTGTATAAATTCGTTTTAACCAAATCTTTTCAATTATTTCTATTCGTTCACACTCTACTAATATACATTTATATATCTTGATCAAATTTGCAATCGTTAATAAAATACTTTTTATTCATCCACTCGAATTGAAATACACTTTTTAACTTGTAGTGGAAGATACTTGTTGTTAATACAGTTTTGTTTCAAATAATTATTCATTAATTAAATTTAATTATTAATTTTAGTTTTATAAGTGAGATAAACATTTCGCATAAGGGGCAATGTATGTAATATAGTTATTTCGTCCCATTTTGTTTAAAATAAGTGATAACACAGAACGGCTGATGTTATGTGTAGAAAAGCTGTTTTAACTCATGGGTTACCCTGAAGAAGAGTTTATTTATGGAATAATGCTTGAAAGTACACCTGCGCTGGGATCGTAAAACCCAGAGATATATTTTTACTGTTTGCGATGAAACTTTGAGATAGTCTTCAGCATGGTTCGGTGTATTAGTGTCAGTTATAATGCAGACGCATTAATATCGGATGTGGTATCTACCTTAACCTCAAAGTCATACCCTCTTCATGTAGTGTGTTTAGTTCTGGTTGTATTACAAGTCCTTGCACGCAACGCTACACACTGATCCAGACGGGTCGCACTCCCTAGTGTGCTTAGTTCTAGTTGTATTACAAGTCCTTGCACGCAACGCTACACACTGATCCAGACGGGTCGCACTCCCTAGTGTGCTTAGTTCTAGTTGTATTACAAGTCCTTGCACGCAACGCTACACACTGATCCAGACGGGTCGCGCTCCCTAGTGTGCTTAGTTCTAGTTGTATTACAAGTCCTTACACGCAACGCTACACACTGATCCAGACGGGTCGCACTCCCTAGTGTGCTTAGTTCTAGTTGTATTACAAGTCCTTGCACGTAACGCTACACACTGATCCAGACGGGTCGCACTCCCTAGTGTGCTTAGTTCTAGTTGTATTACAAGTCCTTGCACGCAACGCTACACACTGATCCAGACGGGTCGCACACCCTAGTCTGCTTAGTTCTAGTTGTATTACAAGTCCTTGCACGCAACGCTACACACTGATCCAGACGGGTCGCACTCCCTAGTGTGTTTAGTTCTAGTTGTATTACAAGTCCTTGCACGCAACGCTACACACTGATCCAGACGGGTCGCACTCCCTAGTGTGCTTAGTTCTAGTTGTATTACAAGTCCTTGCACGCAACGCTACACACTGATCCAGACGGGTCGCACTCCCTAGTGTGTTTAGTTCTAGTTGTATTACAAGTCCTTGCACGCAACGCTACACACTGATCCAGACGGGTCGCACTCCCTAGTGTGCTTAGTTCTAGTTGTATTACAAGTCCTTGCACGCAACGCTACACACTGATCCAGACGGGTCGCACTCCCTAGTGTGCTTAGTTCTAGTTGTATTACAAGTCCTTGCACGCAACGCTACACACTGATCCAGACGGGTCGCACTCCCTAGTGTGCTTAGTTCTAGTTGTATTACAAGTCCTTGCACGCAACGCTACACACTGATCCAGACAAGTCGCACTCCCTAGTGTGCTTAGTTCTAGTTGTATTACACGTCCTTGCACGGAACGCTACACACTGATCCAGACGGGTCGCACACCCTAGTGTGCTTAGTTCTAGTTGTATTACAAGTCCTTGCACGGAACGCTACACACTGATCCAGACGGGTCGCACTCCCTAGTGTGCTTAGTTCTAGTTGTATTACAAGTCCTTGCACACAACGCTACACACTGATCCAGACAAGTCGCACTCCCTAGTGTGCTTAGTTCTAGTTGTATTACACGTCCTTGCACGGAACGCTACACACTGATCCAGACGGGTCGCACACCCTAGTGTGCTTAGTTCTAGTTGTATTACACGTCCTTGCACGGAACGCTACACACTGATCCAGACGGGTCGCACTCCCTAGTGTGGTTAGTTCTAGTTGTATTACAAGTCCTTGCACGCAACGCTACACACTGATCCAGACGGGTCGCACTCCCTAGTGTGCTTAGTTCTAGTTGTATTACAAGTCCTTGCACGCAACGCTACACACTGATCCAGACGGGTCGCACTCCCTAGTGTGCTTAGTTCTAGTTGTATTACAAGTCCTTGCACGCAACGCTACACACTGATCCAGACGGATCGCACTCCCTAGTGTGCTTAGTTCTAGTTGTATTACAAGTCCTTGCACGCAACGCTACACACTGATCCAGACAGGTCGCACTCCCTAGTGTGCTTAGTTCTAGTTGTATTACAAATCCTTGCACGCAACGCTACACACTGATCCAGACGGATCGCACTCCCAAGTGTGCTTAGTTCTAGTTGTATTACAAGTCCTTGCACGCAACGCTACACACTGATCCAGACGGGTCGCACTCCCTAGTGTGCTTAGTTCTAGTTGTATACAAGTCCTTGCACGCAACGCTACACACTGATCCAGACGGGTCGCGCTCCCTAGTGTGCTTAGTTCTAGTTGTATTACAAGTCCTTGCACGCAACGCTACACACTGATCCAGACGGGTCGCACTCCCTAGTGTGCTTAGTTCTAGTTGTATTACAAGTCCTTGCACGCAACGCTACACACTGATCCAGACAAGTCGCACTCCCTAGTGTGCTTAGTTCTAGTTGTATTACAAGTCCTTGCACGCAACGCTACACACTGATCCAGACGGGTCGCACACCCTAGTGTGCTTAGTTCTAGTTGTATTACAAGTCCTTGCACGGAACGCTACACACTGATCCAGACGGGTCGCACACCCTAGTGTGTTTAGTTCTAGTTGTATTACAAGTCCTTGCACGCAACGCTACACACTGATCCAGACAAGTCGCACACCCTAGTGTGCTTAGTTCTAGTTGTATTACAAGTCCTTGCACGGAACGCTACACACTGATCCAGACGGGTCGCACTCCCTAGTGTGCTTAGTTCTAGTTGTATTACAAGTCCTTGCACGGAACGCTACACACTGATCCAGACGGGTCGCACTCCCTAGTGTGCTTAGTTCTAGTTGTATTACAAGTCCTTGCACGGAACGCTACACACTGTTCCAGACGGGTCGCACACCCTAGTGTGCTTAGTTCTAGTTGTATTACAAGTCCTTGCACGGAACGCTACACACTGATCCAGACGGGTCGCACACCCTAGTGTGCTTAGTTCTAGTTGTATTACAAGTCCTTGCACGGAACGCTACACACTGATCCAGACGGGTCGCACTCCCTAGTGTGCTTAGTTCTAGTTGTATTACAAGTCCTTGCACGCAACGCTACACACTGATCCAGACAGGTCGCACTCCCTAGTGTGCTTAGTTCTAGTTGTATTACAAGTCCTTGCATGCAACGCTACACACTGATCCAGACGGGTCGCACTCCCTAGTGTGCTTAGTTCTAGTTGTATTACAAGTCCTTGCACGCAACGCTACACACTGATCCAGACGGGTCGCACTCCCTAGTGTGCTTAGTTCTAGTTGTATTACAAGTCCTTGCACGTAACGCTACACACTGATCCAGACGGGTCGCACTCCCTAGTGTGCTTAGTTCTAGTTGTATTACAAGTCCTTGCACGAAACGCTACACACTGATCCAGACGGGTCGCACTCCCTAGTGTGCTTAGTTCTAGTTGTATTACAAGTCCTTGCACGCAACGCTACACACTGATCCAGACGGGTCGCGCTCCCTAGTGTGCTTAGTTCTAGTTGTATTACAAGTCCTTGCACGCAACGCTACACACTGATCCAGACGGGTCGCGCTCCCTAGTGTGCTTAGTTCTAGTTGTATTACAAGTCCTTGCACGCAACGCTACACACTGATCCAGACGGGTCGCGCTCCCTAGTGTGCTTAGTTCTAGTTGTATTACAAGTCCTTGCACGCAACGCTACACACTGATCCAGACGGGTCGCACTCCCTAGTGTGCTTAGTTCTAGTTGTATTACAAGTCCTTGCACGCAACGCTACACACTGATCCAGACGAGTCGCACTCCCTAGTGTGCTTAGTTCTAGTTGTATTAGAAGTCCTTGCACGCAACGCTACACACTGATCCAGACGGGTCGCACTCCCTAGTGTGCTTAGTTCTAGTTGTATTACAAGTCCTTGCACGCAACGCTACACACTGATCCAGACGGGTTGCGCTCCCTAGTGTGCTTAGTTCTAGTTGTATTACAAGTCCTTGCACGCAACGCTACAAACTGATCCAGACGGGTCGCACTCCCTAGTGTGCTTAGTTCTAGTTGTATTACAAGTCCTTGCACGCAACGCTACACACTGATCCAGACGGGTCGCACTCCCTAGTGTGCTTAGTTCTAGTTGTATTACAAGTCCTTACACGCAACGCTACACACTGATCCAGACGGGTCGCACACCCTAGTGTGCTTAGTTCTAGTTGTATTACAAGTCCTTGCACGCAACGCTACACACTGATCCAGACGGGTCGCACTCCCTAGTGTGCTTAGTTCTAGTTGTATTACACGTCCTTGCACGCAACGCTACACACTGATCCAGACGGGTCGCACTCCCTAGTGTGCTTAGTTCTAGTTGTATTACAAGTACTTGCACGCAACGCTACACACTGATCCAGACGGGTCGCGCTCCCTAGTGTGCTTAGTTCTAGTTGTATTACAAGTCCTTACACGCAACGCTACACACTGATCCAGACGGGTCGCGCTCCCTAGTGTGCTTAGTTCTAGTTGTATTACAAGTCCTTACACGCAACGCTACACACTGATCCAGACGGGTCGCACACCCTAGTGTGCTTAGTTCTAGTTGTATTACAAGTCCTTGCACGCAACGCTACACACTGATCCAGACGGGTCGCGCTCCCTAGTGTGCTTAGTTCTAGTTGTATTACAAGTCCTTGCACGCAACGCTACACACTGATCCAGACGGGTTGCGCTCCCTAGTGTGCTTAGTTCTAGTTGTATTACAAGTCCTTGCACGCAACGCTACACACTGATCCAGACGGGTCGCGCTCCCTAGTGTGCTTAGTTCTAGTTGTATTACAAGTCCTTGCACGCAACGCTACACACTGATCCAGACGGGTCGCACTAATCGTTATCCCCTTACACTCACTGTGTTATGGGAGTCACTCTGTGTCTACAAAGCGGGAAGAACCGGGACTCTGATTTGTAGGCGGGAATCGTCGACGAGCGACCCAATAATGCCACCAGCACTTTGTTTTCGCTGCAATCCAATTTCCATGCAAATAACGCGACAGATCTGTCTCTTTAGGCGTCGCGCTGGCTGTATTCTCCCTCAGCTGATGACTAAGAAATAAATTTTAACCTTCCCTAACTCCTAGAAATTTAATAAGTATTTATTGTTTTATACAGAGATTATATTGTAAATACAGCGTCGATTTAACTGTTTAGTGAGGTATTTCGATTTAATTTTGTCTAAAAGGCTCCATTCACTTCTATATAATTATATATTCATTTAATAAAATTAATAAAATTATATTATTTTTTAATTTCCTTTGTTCCCGTTTTGTTTCTAATTCACGATGAACTATTTTCGAAAGAAGCTAAATTTTTTAATAATCATTTTATTTTGTTACAAATGCTTTTAATATAGGCATACGTTATAAAACATCTCATATAAATAAACAAATTTTAAAGCAAATTTTGCTACTTAGGTGAACAAAGAAAAATTAATTACTTTTTATTAAATAATTACAATTATATAAAAACATATCATTTGTGTTAAAACAGCAGTTAAACCACCCTAACGTTTAACATAAAATCAGCTGTGTTATGAAATCATATGTTTTCACTTATGTTAAACCAAATGGGACGAAAAACTATATTGCATACCTTGCCCCTTTCGTGATAAGTTTTTTTTTCATATAAAACTAAAATTTATAGTTAAAAATATTAATGAAATAATATTTGAAACAAAACTGTATTACCTAATGGGACTCGCTTGTTACAGTGGAGTGATACTAGTGCCTTTCTGTAACCTCAGTCTCTCGTTCAGTTAGTTAGGAAATCAACTTTCCCGAACGCACAGCACAAGATACCAGTGTCTGCTTGGTATAGCTTGGCCTGTCTCTTTTTGTATAGCCTACAGTATCTGTCTAATAAGATGCCAGTGTCTGCTTGGTATAGCTTGGCCTGTCTCTTTTCGTATAGCCTACAGTATCTGTCTAATAAGATGCCAGTGTCTGCTTGGTATAGCTTGGCCTGTCTCTTTTTTTGTATAACCTACAGTATCTGTCTAATAAGATGCCAGTGTCTGCTTGGTATAGCTTGGCCTGTCTCTTTTTGTATAGCCTACAGTATCTGTCTAATAAGATGCCAGTGTCTGCTTGGTATAGCTTGGCCTGTCTCTTTTCGTATAGCCTACAGTATCTGTCTAATAAGATGCCAGTGTCTGCTTGGTATAGCTTAGCCCGCTTTTTTTGTATGGCCTACAGTATCTGTCTAATAAGATGCCAGTGTCTGCTTGGTATAGCTTGGCCTGTCTCTTTTTGTATAGCCTACACTATCTGTCTAATAAGATGCCAGTGTCTACTTGGTATAGCTTAGCCTGCTTTTTTTGTATGGCCTACAGTATCTGTCTAATAAGATGCCAGTGTCTGCTTGGTATAGCTTGGCCTGTCTCTTTTTGTATAGCCTGCAGTATCTGTCTAATAAGATTCCAGAGTCTCCTTGGTATAGTTTTAGCCTGTCTTTTTTGTATAACCTACAGTATCTGTCTAATAAGATGCCAGTGTCTGCTTGGTATAGCTTGGCCTGTCTCTTTTTGTATAGCCTACAGTATCTATATAATAAGATGATAGTGTCTGCTTGGTATAGCTTGGCCTGTCTCTTTTTTTGTATAACCTACAGTATCTGTCTAATAAGATGCCAGTGTCTGCTTGGTATAGCTTGGCCTGTCTCTTTTTGTATAGCCTACAGTATCTGTCTAATAAGATGCCAGTGTCTGCTTGGTATAGCTTGGCCTGTCTCTTTTTGTATAGCCTACAGTATCTGTCTAATAAGATGCCAGTGTCTGCTTGGTATAGCTTGGCCTGTCTCTTTTTTTGTATAACCTACAGTATCTGTCTAATAAGATGCCAGTGTCTGCTTGGTATAGCTTGGCCTGTCTCTTTTTGTATAGCCTACAGTATCTATATAATAAGATGATAGTGTCTGCTTGGTATAGCTTGGCCTGTCTCTTTTTTTGTATAACCTACAGTATCTGTCTAATAAGATGCCAGTGTCTGCTTGGTATAGCTTGGCCTGTCTCTTTTTGTATAGCCTACAGTATCTATATAATAAGATGATAGTGTCTGCTTGGTATAGCTTGGCCTGTCTCTTTTTTTGTATAACCTACAGTATTTGTCTAATAAGATGCCTGTATCTGCTTGGTATAGCTTCCCCTGTCTCTTTTTGTATAGCCTGCAGTATCTGTCTAATAAGAAGCCAGTGTCTGCTTGGTATAGTTTTAGCTTTTCTCCTTTTGTATAGCCTGCAGTATCTGTATAATAA
>JBAIZL010000082.1:422500-462500 GCA_036971475.1 Prosapia bicincta | reverse complement strand
GGGTGTGACGTCAGCTCCCCAAATAGGGGTAAAGCAAATATCTGTTAGCTTCCAACTCTACCATCACAAGGGACACCTTTAGTGTTTATACTTTGCTAAGGGCGTAATTATAACTGTAATTAGTTATTTACGATACTTATACTAGTGGAGGTTCGCTACTCAGTAGGGTGTGACGTCAGCTCCCCAAATAGGGGTAAAGCAAATATCTGTTAGCTTCCAACTCTACCATCACAAGGGACACCTTTAGTGTTTATACTTTGCTAAGGGCGTAATTATAACTGTAATTAGTTATTTACGATACTTAAACTAGTGGAGGTTCGCTACTCAGTAGGGTGTGACGTCAGCTCCCCAAATAGGGGTAAAGCAAATATCTGTTAGCTTCCAACTCTACCATCACAAGGGACACCTTTAGTGTTTATACTTTGCTAAGGGCGTAATTATAACTGTAATTAGTTATTTACGATACTTAAACTAGTGGAGGTTCGCAGTAGGGTGTGACGTCAGCTCCCCAAATAGGGTTGAAGCAAATATCTGTTAGCTTCCAACACTACCATCACAAGGGACACCTTTAGTGTTTATACTTTGCTAAGGGTGTAATTATAACGTATAGTCTATGTTCCAACCATATTAAAACAAATAAAAGGCATGCACAAAACTCACATAGTAATCATTTAATAACTCAGACACATTTCAATGACAAAGCCCCATCATCATCAGTGAGTGTTGCTTCTGCACACTTTAACTTCCAACTAAACTCTTAAACCCCACTGGCTTGTTGCAAACAATACCGTATTGTCTAAAGTTTCTTAGATATCTATGACAAAAGCTAATTCTATGCAACTCACCCAGCTGCAAAAGGAAATGAAACAATATCAATAATGGCTCCCTTTTCAATGTATGCTTAACATTTAGGCTGTGTAAACATCTCGATTAGATAGACTTACGCGTCTAGTATAACGACACTTCGTAACAGTTATAATAGTGAAACTAGAGTGACGTTTTCCTATCATGTAGAACCTACACCGCCCATGCAGTGATGCACTTGCTCCCCTTTCCCTATATGCTTCACTATTAGGCTGTGTAGACATCTCGATTAGATAGACTTACGCGTCTAGTATAACGACACTTCGTAACAGTTATAATAGTGAAACTAGAGTGACGTTATCCTATCATGTAGAACCTACACCGCCCATGCGAGCAGTGATGCACTTGCTCCCCTTTCCTTGTATGCTTCACTATTAGGCTGTGTAGACATCTCGATTAGATAGACTTACGCGTCTAGTATAACGACACTTCGTAACAGTTATAATAGTGAAACTAGAGTGACGTTTTCCTATCATGTAGAACCTACACCGCCCATGCAGTGATGCACTTGCTCCCCTTTCCCTATATGCTTCACTATTAGGCTGTGTAGACATCTCGATTAGATAGACTTACGCGTCTAGTATAACGACACTTCGTAACAGTTATAATAGTGAAACTAGAGTGACGTTATCCTATCATGTAGAACCTACACCGCCCATGCGAGCAGTGATGCACTTGCTCCCCTTTCCTTGTATGCTTCACTATTAGGCTGTGTAGACATCTCGATTAGATAGACTTACGCGTCTAGTATAACGACACTTCGTAACAGTTATAATAGTGAAACTAGAGTGACGTTTTCCTATCATGTAGAACCTACACCGCCCATGCAGTGATGCACTTGCTCCCCTCTCCCTGTATGCTTCACTATTAGGCTGTGTAGACATCTCGATTAGATAGACTTACGCGTCTAGTATAACGACACTTCGTAACAGTTATAATAGTGAAACTAGAGTGACGTTATCCTATCATGTAGAACCTACACCGCCCATGCAGTGATGCACTTGCTCCCCTCTCCCTGTATGCTTCACTATTAGGCTATGTAGACATCTCGATTAGATAGACTTACGCGACTAGTATAACGATACTTCGTAACATTTATAATAGTGAAACTAGAGTGACGTTATCCTATCATGTAGAACCTACACCGCCCATGCGAGCAGTGATGCACTTGCTCCCCTTTCCTTGTATGCTTCACTATTAGGCTGTGTAGACATCTCGATTAGATAGACTTACGCGACTAGTATAACGATACTTCGTAACATTTATAATAGTGAAACTAGAGTGACGTTATCCTTACATGTAGAACCTACACCGCCCATGCGAGCAGTGATGCACTTGCTCCCCTTTCCTTGTATGCTTCACTATTAGGCTGTGTAGACATCTCGATTAGATAGACTTACGCGTCTAGTATAACGACACTTCGTAACAGTTATAATAGTGAAACTAGAGTGACGTTATCCTATCATGTAGAACCTACACCGCCCATGCGAGCAGTGATGCACTTGCTCCCCTCTCCCTGTATGCTTCACTATTAGGCTGTGTAGACATCTCGATTAGATAGACTTACGCGACTAGTATAACGATACTTCGTAACAGTTATAATAGTGAAACTAGAGTGACGTTATCCTATCATGTAGAACCTACACCGCCCATGCAGTGATGCACTTGCTCCCCTCTCCCTGTATGCTTCAGTATTAGGCTGTGTAGACATCTCGATTAGATAGACTTACGCGACTAGTATAACGATACTTCGTAACAGTTATAATAGTGAAACTAGAGTGACGTTTTCCTATCATGTAGAACCTACACCGCCTATGCGAGCAGTGATGCACTTGCTCCCCTTTCCCTGTATGCTTCACTATTAGGCTGTGTAGACATCTCGATTAGATAGACTTACGCGACTAGTATAACGATACTTCGTAACAGTTATAATAGTGAAACTAGAGTGACGTTTTCCTATCATGTAGAACCTACACCGCCCATGCGAGCAGTGATGCACTTGCTCCCCTTTCCCTGTATGCTTCACTATTAGGCTATGTAGACATCTCGATTAGATAGACTTACGCGACTAGTATAACGATACTTCGTAACAGTTATAATAGTGAAACTAGAGTGACGTTTTCCTATCATGTAGAACCTACACCGCCCATGCAGTGATGCACTTGCTCCCCTTTCCCTGTATGCTTCACTATTAGGCTATGTAGACATCTCGATTAGATAGACTTACGCGACTAGTATAACGATACTTCGTAACAGTTATAATAGTGAAACTAGAGTGACGTTTTCCTATCATGTAGAACCTACACCGCCCATGCAGTGATGCACTTGCTCCCCTCTCCCTGTATGCTTCACTATTAGGCTGTGTAGACATCTCGATTAGATAGACTTACGCGACTAGTATAACGATACTTCGTAACAGTTATAATAGTGAAACTAGAGTGACGTTTTCCTATCATGTAGAACCTACACCGCCCATGCAGTGATGCACTTGCTCCCCTCTCCTTGTATGCTTCACTATTAGGCTGTGTAGACATCTCGATTAGATAGACTTACGCGTCTAGTATAACGACACTTCGTAACAGTTATAATAGTGAAACTAGAGTGACGTTTTCCTATCATGTAGAACCTACACCGCCCATGCAGTGATGCACTTGCTCCCCTCTCCCTGTATGCTTCACTATTAGGCTGTGTAGACATCTCGATTAGATAGACTTACGCGTCTAGTATAACGATACTTCGTAACAGTTATAATAGTGAAACTAGAGTGACGTTTTCCTATCATGTAGAACCTACACCGCCCATGCAGTGATGCACTTGCTCCCCTCTCCCTGTATGCTTCACTATTAGGCTGTGTAGACATCTCGATTAGATAGACTTACGCGACTAGTATAACGATACTTCGTAACAGTTATAATAGTGAAACTAGAGTGACGTTTTCCTATCATGTAGAACCTACACCGCCCATGCGAGCAGTGATGCACTTGCTCCCCTTTCCCTATATGCTTCACTATTAGGCTGTGTAGACATCTCGATTAGATAGACTTACGCGACTAGTATAACGATACTTCGTAACAGTTATAATAGTGAAACTAGAGTGACGTTTTCCTATCATGTAGAACCTACACCGCCCATGCGAGCAGTGATGCACTTGCTCCCCTTTCCCTATATGCTTCACTATTAGGCTGTGTAGACATCTCGATTAGATAGACTTACGCGACTAGTATAACGATACTTCGTAACAGTTATAATAGTGAAACTAGAGTGACGTTATCCTATCATGTAGAACCTACACCGCCCATGCGAGCAGTGATGCACTTGCTCCCCTTTCCCTGTATGCTTCACTATTAGGCTATGTAGACATCTCGATTAGATAGACTTACGCGACTAGTATAACGATACTTCGTAACAGTTATAATAGTGAAACTAGAGTGACGTTTTCCTATCATGTAGAACCTACACCGCCCATGCGAGCAGTGATGCACTTGCTCCCCTCTCCCTGTATGCTTCACTATTAGGCTGTGTAGACATCTCGATTAGATAGACTTACGCGACTAGTATAACGACACTTCGTAACAGTTATAATAGTGAAACTAGAGTGACGTTATCCTATCATGTAGAACCTACACCGCCCATGCGAGCAGTGATGCACTTGCTCCCCTCTCCCTGTATGCTTCACTATTAGGCTGTGTAGACATCTCGATTAGATAGACTTACGCGTCTAGTATAACGACACTTCGTAACAGTTATAATAGTGAAACTAGAGTGACGTTATCCTATCATGTAGAACCTACACCGCCCATGCAGTGATGCACTTGCTCCCCTTTCCCTGTATGCTTCACTATTAGGCTGTGTAGACATCTCGATTAGATAGACTTACGCGACTAGTATAACGATACTTCGTAACAGTTATAATAGTGAAACTAGAGTGACGTTTTCCTATCATGTAGAACCTACACCGCCCATGCAGTGATGCACTTGCTCCCCTCTCCCTGTATGCTTCACTATTAGGCTATGTAGACATCTCGATTAGATAGACTTACGCGACTAGTATAACGATACTTCGTAACAGTTATAATAGTGAAACTAGAGTGACGTTTTCCTATCATGTAGAACCTACACCGCCCATGCGAGCAGTGATGCACTTGCTCCCCTTTCCCTGTATGCTTCACTATTAGGCTGTGTAGACATCTCGATTAGATAGACTTACGCGACTAGTATAACGATACTTCGTAACAGTTATAATAGTGAAACTAGAGTGACGTTATCCTATCATGTAGAACCTACACCGCCCATGCGAGCAGTGATGCACTTGCTCCCCTTTCCCTGTATGCTTCACTATTAGGCTGTGTAGACATCTCGATTAGATAGACTTACGCGACTAGTATAACGACACTTCGTAACAGTTATAATAGTGAAACTAGAGTGACGTTATCCTATCATGTAGAACCTACACCGCCTATGCGACCAGTGATGCACTTGCTCCCCTCTCCCTGTATGCTTCACTATTAGGCTGTGTAGACATCTCGATTAGATAGACTTACGCGACTAGTATAACGATACTTCGTAACAGTTATAATAGTGAAACTAGAGTGACGTTTTCCTATCATGTAGAACCTACACCGCCCATGCGAGCAGTGATGCACTTGCTCCCCTTTCCCTGTATGCTTCACTATTAGGCTGTGTAGACATCTCGATTAGATAGACTTACGCGACTAGTATAACGACACTTCGTAACAGTTATTATAGTGAAACTAGAGTGACGTTATCCTATCATGTAGAACCTACACCGCCCATGCGAGCAGTGATGCACTTGCTCCCCTCTCCCTGTATGCTTCACTATTAGGCTGTGTAGACATCTCGATTAGATAGACTTACGCGTCTAGTATAACGACACTTCGTAACAGTTATAATAGTGAAACTAGAGTGACGTTATCCTATCATGTAGAACCTACACCGCCCATGCGAGCAGTGATGCACTTGCTCCCCTCTCCCTGTATGCTTCACTATTAGGCTGTGTAGACATCTCGATTAGATAGACTTACGCGACTAGTATAACGATACTTCGTAACAGTTATAATAGTGAAACTAGAGTGACGTTATCCTATCATGTAGAACCTACACCGCCCATGCAGTGATGCACTTGCTCCCCTCTCCCTGTATGCTTCACTATTAGGCTGTGTAGACATCTCGATTAGATAGACTTACGCGACTAGTATAACGATACTTCGTAACAGTTATAATAGTGAAACTAGAGTGACGTTATCCTATCATGTAGAACCTACACCGCCTATGCGAGCAGTGATGCACTTGCTCCCCTCTCCCTGTATGCTTCACTATTAGGCTGTGTAGACATCTCGATTAGATAGACTTACGCGACTAGTATAACGATACTTCGTAACAGTTATAATAGTGAAACTAGAGTGACGTTATCCTATCATGTAGAACCTACACCGCCCATGCAGTGATGCACTTGCTCCCCTCTCCCTGTATGCTTCACTATTAGGCTGTGTAGACATCTCGATTAGATAGACTTACGCGTCTAGTATAACGATACTTCGTAACAGTTATAATAGTGAAACTAGAGTGACGTTATCCTATCATGTAGAACCTACACCGCCCATGCGAGCAGTGATGCACTTGCTCCCCTCTCCCTGTATGCTTCACTATTAGGCTGTGTAGACATCTCGATTAGATAGACTTACGCGTCTAGTATAACGACACTTCGTAACAGTTATAATAGTGAAACTAGAGTGACGTTATCCTATCATGTAGAACCTACACCGCCCATGCAAGCAGTGATGCACTTGCTCACCTCTCCCTGTATGCTTCACTATTAGGCTGTGTAGACATCTCGATTAGATAGACTTACGCGACTAGTATAACGATACTTCGTAACAGTTATAATAGTGAAACTAGAGTGACGTTATCCTATCATGTAGAACCTACACCGCCTATGCGAGCAGTGATGCACTTGCTCCCCTCTCCCTGTATGCTTCACTATTAGGCTGTGTAGACATCTCGATTAGATAGACTTACGCGACTAGTATAACGATACTTCGTAACAGTTATAATAGTGAAACTAGAGTGACGTTATCCTATCATGTAGAACCTACACCGCCCATGCAGTGATGCACTTGCTCCCCTCTCCCTGTATGCTTCACTATTAGGCTGTGTAGACATCTCGATTAGATAGACTTACGCGTCTAGTATAACGATACTTCGTAACAGTTATAATAGTGAAACTAGAGTGACGTTATCCTATCATGTAGAACCTACACCGCCCATGCGAGCAGTGATGCACTTGCTCCCCTCTCCCTGTATGCTTCACTATTAGGCTATGTAGACATCTCGATTAGATAGACTTACGCGACTAGTATAACGATACTTCGTAACAGTTATAATAGTGAAACTAGTGTGACGTTTTCCTATCATGTAGAACCTACACCGCCCATGCGAGCAGTGATGCACTTGCTCCCCTCTCCCTGTATGCTTCACTATTAGGCTGTGTAGACATCTCGATTAGATAGACTTACGCGTCTAGTATAACGACACTTCGTAACAGTTATAATAGTGAAACTAGAGTGACGTTATCCTATCATGTAGAACCTACACCGCCCATGCAGTGATGCACTTGCTCCCCTTTCCCTGTATGCTTCACTATTAGGCTGTGTAGACATCTCGATTAGATAGACTTACGCGACTAGTATAACGATACTTCGTAACAGTTATAATAGTGAAACTAGAGTGACGTTTTCCTATCATGTAGAACCTACACCGCCCATGCAGTGATGCACTTGCTCCCCTCTCCCTGTATGCTTCACTATTAGGCTATGTAGACATCTCGATTAGATAGACTTACGCGACTAGTATAACGATACTTCGTAACAGTTATAATAGTGAAACTAGAGTGACGTTTTCCTATCATGTAGAACCTACACCGCCCATGCGAGCAGTGATGCACTTGCTCCCCTTTCCCTGTATGCTTCACTATTAGGCTGTGTAGACATCTCGATTAGATAGACTTACGCGACTAGTATAACGATACTTCGTAACAGTTATAATAGTGAAACTAGAGTGACGTTATCCTATCATGTAGAACCTACACCGCCCATGCGAGCAGTGATGCACTTGCTCCCCTTTCCCTGTATGCTTCACTATTAGGCTGTGTAGACATCTCGATTAGATAGACTTACGCGACTAGTATAACGACACTTCGTAACAGTTATAATAGTGAAACTAGAGTGACGTTATCCTATCATGTAGAACCTACACCGCCTATGCGAGCAGTGATGCACTTGCTCCCCTCTCCCTGTATGCTTCACTATTAGGCTGTGTAGACATCTCGATTAGATAGACTTACGCGACTAGTATAACGATACTTCGTAACAGTTATAATAGTGAAACTAGAGTGACGTTATCCTATCATGTAGAACCTACACCGCCCATGCGAGCAGTGATGCACTTGCTCCCCTCTCCCTGTATGCTTCACTATTAGGCTATGTAGACATCTCGATTAGATAGACTTACGCGACTAGTATAACGATACTTCGTAACAGTTATAATAGTGAAACTAGAGTGACGTTTTCCTATCATGTAGAACCTACACCGCCCATGCAGTGATGCACTTGCTCCCCTCTCCCTGTATGCTTCACTATTAGGCTGTGTAGACATCTCGATTAGATAGACTTACGCGACTAGTATAACGATACTTCGTAACAGTTATAATAGTGAAACTAGAGTGACGTTATCCTATCATGTAGAACCTACACCGCCTATGCGAGCAGTGATGCACTTGCTCCCCTCTCCCTGTATGCTTCACTATTAGGCTGTGTAGACATCTCGATTAGATAGACTTACGCGACTAGTATAACGATACTTCGTAACAGTTATAATAGTGAAACTAGAGTGACGTTATCCTATCATGTAGAACCTACACCGCCTATGCGAGCAGTGATGCACTTGCTCCCCTCTCCCTGTATGCTTCACTATTAGGCTGTGTAGACATCTCGATTAGATAGACTTACGCGTCTAGTATAACGATACTTCGTAACAGTTATAATAGTGAAACTAGAGTGACGTTTTCCTATCATGTAGAACCTACACCGCCTATGCGAGCAGTGATGCACTTGCTCCCCTCTCCCTGTATGCTTCACTATTAGGCTGTGTAGACATCTCGATTAGATAGACTTACGCGACTAGTATAACGACACTTCGTAACAGTTATAATAGTGAAACTAGAGTGACGTTATCCTATCATGTAGAACCTACACCGCCTATGCGAGCAGTGATGCACTTGCTCCCCTTTCCCTGTATGCTTCACTATTAGGCTATGTAGACATCTCGATTAGATAGACTTACGCGACTAGTATAACGATACTTCGTAACAGTTATAATAGTGAAACTAGAGTGACGATTTCCTATCATGTAGAACCTACACCGCCTATGCGAGCAGTGATGCACTTGCTCCCCTCTCCCTGTATGCTTCACTATTAGGCTGTGTAGACATCTCGATTAGATAGACTTACGCGACTAGTATAACGACACTTCGTAACAGTTATAATAGTGAAACTAGAGTGACGTTATCCTATCATGTAGAACCTACACCGCCTATGCGAGCAGTGATGCACTTGCTCCCCTTTCCCTGTATGCTTCACTATTAGGCTGTGTAGACATCTCGATTAGATAGACTTACGCGACTAGTATAACGATACTTCGTAACAGTTATAATAGTGAAACTAGAGTGACGTTATCCTATCATGTAGAACCTACACCGCCTATGCGAGCAGTGATGCACTTGCTCCCCTTTCCCTGTATGCTTCACTATTAGGCTGTGTAGACATCTCGATTAGATAGACTTACGCGACTAGTATAACGACACTTCGTAACAGTTATAATAGTGAAACTAGAGTGACGTTATCCTATCATGTAGAACCTACACCGCCTATGCGAGCAGTGATGCACTTGCTCCCCTCTCCCTGTATGCTTCACTATTAGGCTGTGTAGACATCTCGATTAGATAGACTTACGCGACTAGTATAACGATACTTCGTAACAGTTATAATAGTGAAACTAGAGTGACGTTTTCCTATCATGTAGAACCTACACCGCCCATGCAGTGATGCACTTGCTCCCCTCTCCCTGTATGCTTCACTATTAGGCTGTGTAGACATCTCGATTAGATAGACTTACGCGACTAGTATAACGATACTTCGTAACAGTTATAATAGTGAAACTAGAGTGACGTTATCCTATCATGTAGAACCTACACCGCCTATGCGAGCAGTGATGCACTTGCTCCCCTCTCCCTGTATGCTTCACTATTAGGCTGCGTAGACATCTCGATTAGATAGACTTACGCGACTAGTATAACGATACTTCGTAACAGTTATAATAGTGAAACTAGAGTGACGTTATCCTATCATGTAGAACCTACACCGCCTATGCGAGCAGTGATGCACTTGCTCCCCTCTCCCTGTATGCTTCACTATTAGGCTGTGTAGACATCTCGATTAGATAGACTTACGCGTCTAGTATAACGATACTTCGTAACAGTTATAATAGTGAAACTAGAGTGACGTTATCCTATCATGTAGAACCTACACCGCCCATGCGAGCAGTGATGCACTTGCTCCCCTCTCCCTGTATGCTTCACTATTAGGCTGTGTAGACATCTCGATTAGATAGACTTACGCGACTAGTATAACGATACTTCGTAACAGTTATAATAGTGAAACTAGAGTGACGTTTTCCTATCATGTAGAACCTACACCGCCCATGCAGTGATGCACTTGCTCCCCTTTCCCTGTATGGTTCACTATTAGGCTATGTAGACATCTCGATTAGATAGACTTACGCGACTAGTATAACGATACTTCGTAACAGTTATAATAGTGAAACTAGAGTGACGTTTTCCTATCATGTAGAACCTACACCGCCCATGCAGTGATGCACTTGCTCCCCTCTCCCTGTATGCTTCACTATTAGGCTATGTAGACATCTCGATTAGATAGACTTACGCGACTAGTATAACGATACTTCGTAACAGTTATAATAGTGAAACTAGAGTGACGTTTTCCTATCATGTAGAACCTACACCGCCCATGCAGTGATGCACTTGCTCCCCTCTCCCTGTATGCTTCACTATTAGGCTATGTAGACATCTCGATTAGATAGACTTACGCGTCTAGTATAACGATACTTCGTAACAGTTATAATAGTGAAACTAGAGTGACGTTTTCCTATCATGTAGAACCTACACCGCCCATGCAGTGATGCACTTGCTCCCCTCTCCCTGTATGCTTCACTATTAGGCTATGTAGACATCTCGATTAGATAGACTTACGCGACTAGTATAACGATACTTCGTAACAGTTATAATAGTGAAACTAGAGTGACGTTTTCCTATCATGTAGAACCTACACCGCCCATGCGAGCAGTGATGCACTTGCTCCCCTTTCCCTGTATGCTTCACTATTAGGCTGTGTAGACATCTCGATTAGATAGACTTACGCGACTAGTATAACGATACTTCGTAACAGTTATAATAGTGAAACTAGAGTGACGTTATCCTATCATGTAGAACCTACACCGCCCATGCGAGCAGTGATGCACTTGCTCCCCTTTCCCTGTATGCTTCACTATTAGGCTGTGTAGACATCTCGATTAGATAGACTTACGCGACTAGTATAACGACACTTCGTAACAGTTATAATAGTGAAACTAGAGTGACGTTATCCTATCATGTAGAACCTACACCGCCTATGCGAGCAGTGATGCACTTGCTCCCCTCTCCCTGTATGCTTCACTATTAGGCTGTGTAGACATCTCGATTAGATAGACTTACGCGACTAGTATAACGATACTTCGTAACAGTTATAATAGTGAAACTAGAGTGACGTTTTCCTATCATGTAGAACCTACACCGCCCATGCGAGCAGTGATGCACTTGCTCCCCTTTCCCTGTATGCTTCACAATTAGGCTGTGTAGACATCTCGATTAGATAGACTTACGCGACTAGTATAACGACACTTCGTAACAGTTATTATAGTGAAACTAGAGTGACGTTATCCTATCATGTAGAACCTACACCGCCCATGCGAGCAGTGATGCACTTGCTCCCCTCTCCCTGTATGCTTCACTATTAGGCTGTGTAGACATCTCGATTAGATAGACTTACGCGTCTAGTATAACGACACTTCGTAACAGTTATAATAGTGAAACTAGAGTGACGTTATCCTATCATGTAGAACCTACACCGCCCATGCGAGCAGTGATGCACTTGCTCCCCTCTCCCTGTATGCTTCACTATTAGGCTGTGTAGACATCTCGATTAGATAGACTTACGCGACTAGTATAACGATACTTCGTAACAGTTATAATAGTGAAACTAGAGTGACGTTATCCTATCATGTAGAACCTACACCGCCCATGCAGTGATGCACTTGCTCCCCTCTCCCTGTATGCTTCACTATTAGGCTGTGTAGACATCTCGATTAGATAGACTTACGCGACTAGTATAACGATACTTCGTAACAGTTATAATAGTGAAACTAGAGTGACGTTATCCTATCATGTAGAACCTACACCGCCTATGCGAGCAGTGATGCACTTGCTCCCCTCTCCCTGTATGCTTCACTATTAGGCTGTGTAGACATCTCGATTAGATAGACTTACGCGACTAGTATAACGATACTTCGTAACAGTTATAATAGTGAAACTAGAGTGACGTTATCCTATCATGTAGAACCTACACCGCCCATGCAGTGATGCACTTGCTCCCCTCTCCCTGTATGCTTCACTATTAGGCTGTGTAGACATCTCGATTAGATAGACTTACGCGTCTAGTATAACGATACTTCGTAACAGTTATAATAGTGAAACTAGAGTGACGTTATCCTATCATGTAGAACCTACACCGCCCATGCGAGCAGTGATGCACTTGCTCCCCTCTCCCTGTATGCTTCACTATTAGGCTGTGTAGACATCTCGATTAGATAGACTTACGCGACTAGTATAACGACACTTCGTAACAGTTATAATAGTGAAACTAGAGTGACGTTATCCTATCATGTAGAACCTACACCGCCTATGCGAGCAGTGATGCACTTGCTCCCCTCTCCCTGTATGCTTCACTATTAGGCTGTGTAGACATCTCGATTAGATAGACTTACGCGACTAGTATAACGATACTTCGTAACAGTTATAATAGTGAAACTAGAGTGACGTTTTCCTATCATGTAGAACCTACACCGCCCATGCGAGCAGTGATGCACTTGCTCCCCTTTCCCTGTATGCTTCACTATTAGGCTGTGTAGACATCTCGATTAGATAGACTTACGCGACTAGTATAACGACACTTCGTAACAGTTATTATAGTGAAACTAGAGTGACGTTATCCTATCATGTAGAACCTACACCGCCCATGCGAGCAGTGATGCACTTGCTCCCCTCTCCCTGTATGCTTCACTATTAGGCTGTGTAGACATCTCGATTAGATAGACTTACGCGTCTAGTATAACGACACTTCGTAACAGTTATAATAGTGAAACTAGAGTGACGTTATCCTATCATGTAGAACCTACACCGCCCATGCGAGCAGTGATGCACTTGCTCCCCTCTCCCTGTATGCTTCACTATTAGGCTGTGTAGACATCTCGATTAGATAGACTTACGCGACTAGTATAACGATACTTCGTAACAGTTATAATAGTGAAACTAGAGTGACGTTATCCTATCATGTAGAACCTACACCGCCCATGCAGTGATGCACTTGCTCCCCTCTCCCTGTATGCTTCACTATTAGGCTGTGTAGACATCTCGATTAGATAGACTTACGCGACTAGTATAACGATACTTCGTAACAGTTATAATAGTGAAACTAGAGTGACGTTATCCTATCATGTAGAACCTACACCGCCTATGCGAGCAGTGATGCACTTGCTCCCCTCTCCCTGTATGCTTCACTATTAGGCTGTGTAGACATCTCGATTAGATAGACTTACGCGACTAGTATAACGATACTTCGTAACAGTTATAATAGTGAAACTAGAGTGACGTTATCCTATCATGTAGAACCTACACCGCCCATGCAGTGATGCACTTGCTCCCCTCTCCCTGTATGCTTCACTATTAGGCTGTGTAGACATCTCGATTAGATAGACTTACGCGTCTAGTATAACGATACTTCGTAACAGTTATAATAGTGAAACTAGAGTGACGTTATCCTATCATGTAGAACCTACACCGCCCATGCGAGCAGTGATGCACTTGCTCCCCTCTCCCTGTATGCTTCACTATTAGGCTGTGTAGACATCTCGATTAGATAGACTTACGCGTCTAGTATAACGACACTTCGTAACAGTTATAATAGTGAAACTAGAGTGACGTTATCCTATCATGTAGAACCTACACCGCCCATGCAAGCAGTGATGCACTTGCTCACCTCTCCCTGTATGCTTCACTATTAGGCTGTGTAGACATCTCGATTAGATAGACTTACGCGACTAGTATAACGATACTTCGTAACAGTTATAATAGTGAAACTAGAGTGACGTTATCCTATCATGTAGAACCTACACCGCCTATGCGAGCAGTGATGCACTTGCTCCCCTCTCCCTGTATGCTTCACTATTAGGCTGTGTAGACATCTCGATTAGATAGACTTACGCGACTAGTATAACGATACTTCGTAACAGTTATAATAGTGAAACTAGAGTGACGTTATCCTATCATGTAGAACCTACACCGCCCATGCAGTGATGCACTTGCTCCCCTCTCCCTGTATGCTTCACTATTAGGCTGTGTAGACATCTCGATTAGATAGACTTACGCGTCTAGTATAACGATACTTCGTAACAGTTATAATAGTGAAACTAGAGTGACGTTATCCTATCATGTAGAACCTACACCGCCCATGCGAGCAGTGATGCACTTGCTCCCCTCTCCCTGTATGCTTCACTATTAGGCTATGTAGACATCTCGATTAGATAGACTTACGCGACTAGTATAACGATACTTCGTAACAGTTATAATAGTGAAACTAGTGTGACGTTTTCCTATCATGTAGAACCTACACCGCCCATGCGAGCAGTGATGCACTTGCTCCCCTCTCCCTGTATGCTTCACTATTAGGCTGTGTAGACATCTCGATTAGATAGACTTACGCGTCTAGTATAACGACACTTCGTAACAGTTATAATAGTGAAACTAGAGTGACGTTATCCTATCATGTAGAACCTACACCGCCCATGCAGTGATGCACTTGCTCCCCTTTCCCTGTATGCTTCACTATTAGGCTGTGTAGACATCTCGATTAGATAGACTTACGCGACTAGTATAACGATACTTCGTAACAGTTATAATAGTGAAACTAGAGTGACGTTTTCCTATCATGTAGAACCTACACCGCCCATGCAGTGATGCACTTGCTCCCCTCTCCCTGTATGCTTCACTATTAGGCTATGTAGACATCTCGATTAGATAGACTTACGCGACTAGTATAACGATACTTCGTAACAGTTATAATAGTGAAACTAGAGTGACGTTTTCCTATCATGTAGAACCTACACCGCCCATGCGAGCAGTGATGCACTTGCTCCCCTTTCCCTGTATGCTTCACTATTAGGCTGTGTAGACATCTCGATTAGATAGACTTACGCGACTAGTATAACGATACTTCGTAACAGTTATAATAGTGAAACTAGAGTGACGTTATCCTATCATGTAGAACCTACACCGCCCATGCGAGCAGTGATGCACTTGCTCCCCTTTCCCTGTATGCTTCACTATTAGGCTGTGTAGACATCTCGATTAGATAGACTTACGCGACTAGTATAACGACACTTCGTAACAGTTATAATAGTGAAACTAGAGTGACGTTATCCTATCATGTAGAACCTACACCGCCTATGCGAGCAGTGATGCACTTGCTCCCCTCTCCCTGTATGCTTCACTATTAGGCTGTGTAGACATCTCGATTAGATAGACTTACGCGACTAGTATAACGATACTTCGTAACAGTTATAATAGTGAAACTAGAGTGACGTTTTCCTATCATGTAGAACCTACACCGCCTATGCGAGCAGTGATGCACTTGCTCCCCTCTCCCTGTATGCTTCACTATTAGGCTGTGTAGACATCTCGATTAGATAGACTTACGCGACTAGTATAACGACACTTCGTAACAGTTATAATAGTGAAACTAGAGTGACGTTATCCTATCATGTAGAACCTACACCGCCTATGCGAGCAGTGATGCACTTGCTCCCCTTTCCCTGTATGCTTCACTATTAGGCTGTGTAGACATCTCGATTAGATAGACTTACGCGACTAGTATAACGATACTTCGTAACAGTTATAATAGTGAAACTAGAGTGACGTTATCCTATCATGTAGAACCTACACCGCCTATGCGAGCAGTGATGCACTTGCTCCCCTTTCCCTGTATGCTTCACTATTAGGCTGTGTAGACATCTCGATTAGATAGACTTACGCGACTAGTATAACGACACTTCGTAACAGTTATAATAGTGAAACTAGAGTGACGTTATCCTATCATGTAGAACCTACACCGCCTATGCGAGCAGTGATGCACTTGCTCCCCTCTCCCTGTATGCTTCACTATTAGGCTGTGTAGACATCTCGATTAGATAGACTTACGCGACTAGTATAACGATACTTCGTAACAGTTATAATAGTGAAACTAGAGTGACGTTTTCCTATCATGTAGAACCTACACCGCCCATGCAGTGATGCACTTGCTCCCCTCTCCCTGTATGCTTCACTATTAGGCTGTGTAGACATCTCGATTAGATAGACTTACGCGACTAGTATAACGATACTTCGTAACAGTTATAATAGTGAAACTAGAGTGACGTTATCCTATCATGTAGAACCTACACCGCCTATGCGAGCAGTGATGCACTTGCTCCCCTCTCCCTGTATGCTTCACTATTAGGCTGTGTAGACATCTCGATTAGATAGACTTACGCGACTAGTATAACGATACTTCGTAACAGTTATAATAGTGAAACTAGATTGACGTTATCCTATCATGTAGAACCTACACCGCCTATGCGAGCAGTGATGCACTTGCTCCCCTCTCCCTGTATGCTTCACTATTAGGCTGTGTAGACATCTCGATTAGATAGACTTACGCGTCTAGTATAACGATACTTCGTAACAGTTATAATAGTGAAACTAGAGTGACGTTATCCTATCATGTAGAACCTACACCGCCCATGCGAGCAGTGATGCACTTGCTCCCCTCTCCCTGTATGCTTCACTATTAGGCTGTGTAGACATCTCGATTAGATAGACTTACGCGACTAGTATAACGATACTTCGTAACAGTTATAATAGTGAAACTAGAGTGACGTTTTCCTATCATGTAGAACCTACACCGCCCATGCAGTGATGCACTTGCTCCCCTTTCCCTGTATGCTTCACTATTAGGCTATGTAGACATCTCGATTAGATAGACTTACGCGACTAGTATAACGATACTTCGTAACAGTTATAATAGTGAAACTAGAGTGACGTTTTCCTATCATGTAGAACCTACACCGCCCATGCAGTGATGCACTTGCTCCCCTCTCCCTGTATGCTTCACTATTAGGCTATGTAGACATCTCGATTAGATAGACTTACGCGACTAGTATAACGATACTTCGTAACAGTTATAATAGTGAAACTAGAGTGACGTTTTCCTATCATGTAGAACCTACACCGCCCATGCAGTGATGCACTTGCTCCCCTCTCCCTGTATGCTTCACTATTAGGCTATGTAGACATCTCGATTAGATAGACTTACGCGTCTAGTATAACGATACTTCGTAACAGTTATAATAGTGAAACTAGAGTGACGTTTTCCTATCATGTAGAACCTACACCGCCCATGCAGTGATGCACTTGCTCCCCTCTCCCTGTATGCTTCACTATTAGGCTATGTAGACATCTCGATTAGATAGACTTACGCGACTAGTATAACGATACTTCGTAACAGTTATAATAGTGAAACTAGAGTGACGTTTTCCTATCATGTAGAACCTACACCGCCCATGCAGTGATGCACTTGCTCCCCTCTCCCTGTATCCTTCACTATTAGGCTATGTAGACATCTCGATTAGATAGACTTACGCGACTAGTATAACGATACTTCGTAACAGTTATAATAGTGAAACTAGAGTGACGTTTTCCTATCATGTAGAACCTACACCGCCCATGCAGTGATGCACTTGCTCCCCTCTCCCTGTATGCTTCACTATTAGGCTATGTAGACATCTCGATTAGATAGACTTACGCGACTAGTATAACGATACTTCGTAACAGTTATAATAGTGAAACTAGAGTGACGTTTTCCTATCATGTAGAACCTACACCGCCCATGCGAGCAGTGATGCACTTGCTCCCCTCTCCCTGTATGCTTCACTATTAGGCTGTGTAGACATCTCGATTAGATAGACTTACGCGTCTAGTATAACGATACTTCGTAACAGTTATAATAGTGAAACTAGAGTGACGTTATCCTATCATGTAGAACCTACACCGCCCATGCAGTGATGCACTTGCTCCCCTCTCCCTGTATGCTTCACTATTAGGCTGTGTAGACATCTCGATTAGATAGACTTACGCGTCTAGTATAACGATACTTCGTAACAGTTATAATAGTGAAACTAGAGAGACGTTATCCTATCATGTAGAACCTACACCGCCCATGCGAGCAGTGATGCACTTGCTCCCCTTTCCCTGTATGCTTCACTATTAGGCTATGTAGACATCTCGATTAGATAGACTTACGCGACTAGTATAACGATACTTCGTAACAGTTATAATAGTGAAACTAGAGTGACGTTTTCCTATCATGTAGAACCTACACCGCCCATGCGAGCAGTGATGCACTTGCTCCCCTTTCCCTGTATGCTTCACTATTAGGCTGTGTAGACATCTCGATTAGATAGACTTACGCGACTAGTATAACGATACTTCGTAACAGTTATAATAGTGAAACTAGAGTGACGTTTTCCTATCATGTAGAACCTACACCGCCCATGCGAGCAGTGATGCACTTGCTCCCCTTTCCCTGTATGCTTCACTATTAGGCTGTGTAGACATCTCGATTAGATAGACTTACGCGACTAGTATAACGATACTTCGTAACAGTTATAATAGTGAAACTAGAGTGACGTTTTCCTATCATGTAGAACCTACACCGCCCATGCGAGCAGTGATGCACTTGCTCCCCTTTCCCTGTATGCTTCACTATTAGGCTGTGTAGACATCTCGATTAGATAGACTTACGCGACTAGTATAACGATACTTCGTAACAGTTATAATAGTGAAACTAGAGTGACGTTTTCCTATCATGTAGAACCTACACCGCCCATGCGAGCAGTGATGCACTTGCTCCCCTTTCCCTGTATGCTTCACTATTAGGCTGTGTAGACATCTCGATTAGATAGACTTACGCGACTAGTATAACGATACTTCGTAACAGTTATAATAGTGAAACTAGAGTGACGTTTTCCTATCATGTAGAACCTACACCGCCCATGCAGTGATGCACTTGCTCCCCTCTCCCTGTATGCTTCACTATTAGGCTGTGTAGACATCTCGATTAGATAGACTTACGCGTCTAGTATAACGATACTTCGTAACAGTTATAATAGTGAAACTAGAGTGACGTTATCCTATCATGTAGAACCTACACCGCCCATGCAGTGATGCACTTGCTCCCCTTTCCCTGTATGCTTCACTATTAGGCTGTGTAGACATCTCGATTAGATAGACTTACGCGTCTAGTATAACGACACTTCGTAACAGTTATAATAGTGAAACTAGAGTGACGTTTTCCTATCATGTAGAACCTACACCGCCCATGCAGTGATGCACTTGCTCCCCTTTCCCTGTATGCTTCACTATTAGGCTGTGTAGACATCTCGATTAGATAGACTTACGCGTCTAGTATAACGACACTTCGTAACTGTTATAATAGTGAAACTAGAGTGACGTTATCCTATCATGTAGAACCTACACCGCCTATGCGAGCAGTGATGCACTTGCACCCCTTTCCCTGTATGCTTCACTATTAGGCTGTGTAGACATCTCGATTAGATAGACTTACGCGTCTAGTATAACGATACTTCGTAACAGTTATAATAGTGAAACTAGAGTGACGTTTTCCTATCATGTAGAACCTACACCGCCCATGCGAGCAGTGATGCACTTGCTCCCCTTTCCCTGTATGCTTCACTATTAGGCTGTGTAGACATCTCGATTAGATAGACTTACGCGACTAGTATAACGATACTTCGTAACAGTTATAATAGTGAAACTAGAGTGACGTTTTCCTATCATGTAGAACCTACACCGCCCATGCGAGCAGTGATGCACTTGCTCCCCTTTCCCTGTATGCTTCACTATTAGGCTGTGTAGACATCTCGATTAGATAGACTTACGCGACTAGTATAACGATACTTCGTAACAGTTATAATAGTGAAACTAGAGTGACGTTTTCCTATCATGTAGAACCTACAACGCCCATGCAGTGATGCACTTGCTCCCCTTTCCCTGTATGCTTCACTATTAGGCTGTGTAGACATCTCGATTAGATAGACTTACGCGACTAGTATAACGATACTTCGTAACAGTTATAATAGTGAAACTAGAGTGACGTTTTCCTATCATGTAGAACCTACACCGCCCATGCGAGCAGTGATGCACTTGCTCCCCTTTCCCTGTATGCTTCACTATTAGGCTGTGTAGACATCTCGATTAGATAGACTTACGCGACTAGTATAACGACACTTCGTAACAGTTATAATAGTGAAACTAGAGTGACGTTATCCTATCATGTTGAACCTACACCGCCCATGCGAGCAGTGATGCACTTGCTCCCCTCTCCCTGTATGCTTCACTATTAGGCTGTGTAGACATCTCGATTAGATAGACTTACGCGACTAGTATAACGACACTTCGTAACAGTTATAATAGTGAAACTAGAGTGACGTTTTCCTATCATGTAGAACCTACACCGCCCATGCGAGCAGTGATGCACTTGCTCCCCTTTCCCTGTATGCTTCACTATTAGGCTATGTAGACATCTCGATTAGATAGACTTACGCGACTAGTATAACGATACTTCGTAACAGTTATAATAGTGAAACTAGAGTGACGTTTTCCTATCATGTAGAACCTACACCGCCCATGCGAGCAGTGATGCACTTGCTCCCCTTTCCCTGTATGCTTCACTATTAGGCTGTGTAGACATCTCGATTAGATAGACTTACGCGACTAGTATAACGATACTTCGTAACAGTTATAATAGTGAAACTAGAGTGACGTTTTCCTATCATGTAGAACCTACACCGCCCATGCGAGCAGTGATGCACTTGCTCCCCTTTCCCTGTATGCTTCACTATTAGGCTGTGTAGACATCTCGATTAGATAGACTTACGCGACTAGTATAACGATACTTCGTAACAGTTATAATAGTGAAACTAGAGTGACGTTTTCCTATCATGTAGAACCTACACCGCCCATGCAGTGATGCACTTGCTCCCCTTTCCCTGTATGCTTCACTATTAGGCTGTGTAGACATCTCGATTAGATAGACTTACGCGTCTAGTATAACGATACTTCGTAACAGTTATAATAGTGAAACTAGAGTGACGTTTTCCTATCATGTAGAACCTACACCGCCCATGCAGTGATGCACTTGCTCCCCTCTCCTTGTATGCTTCACTATTAGGCTGTGTAGACATCTCGATTAGATAGACTTACGCGACTAGTATAACGATACTTCGTAACAGTTATAATAGTGAAACTAGAGTGACGTTTTCCTATCATGTAGAACCTACACCGCCCATGCGAGCAGTGATGCACTTGCTCCCCTCTCCCTGTATGCTTCACTATTAGGCTGTGTAGACATCTCGATTAGATAGACTTACGCGACTAGTATAACGATACTTCGTAACAGTTATAATAGTGAAACTAGAGTGACGTTTTCCTATCATGTAGAACCTACACCGCCCATGCGAGCAGTGATGCACTTGCTCCCCTCTCCCTGTATGCTTCACTATTAGGCTGTGTAGACATCTCGATTAGATAGACTTACGCGACTAGTATAACGACACTTCGTAACAGTTATAATAGTGAAACTAGAGTGACGTTTTCCTATCATGTAGAACCTACACCGCCCATGCGAGCAGTGATGCACTTGCTCCCCTTTCCCTGTATGCTTCACTATTAGGCTATGTAGACATCTCGATTAGATAGACTTACGCGACTAGTATAACGATACTTCGTAACAGTTATAATAGTGAAACTAGAGTGACGTTTTCCTATCATGTAGAACCTACACCGCCCATGCGAGCAGTGATGCACTTGCTCCCCTTTCCCTGTATGCTTCACTATTAGGCTGTGTAGACATCTCGATTAGATAGACTTACGCGACTAGTATAACGATACTTCGTAACAGTTATAATAGTGAAACTAGAGTGACGTTTTCCTATCATGTAGAACCTACACCGCCCATGCGAGCAGTGATGCACTTGCTCCCCTTTCCCTGTATGCTTCACTATTAGGCTGTGTAGACATCTCGATTAGATAGACTTACGCGACTAGTATAACGATACTTCGTAACAGTTATAATAGTGAAACTAGAGTGACGTTTTCCTATCATGTAGAACCTACACCGCCCATGCAGTGATGCACTTGCTCCCCTTTCCCTGTATGCTTCACTATTAGGCTGTGTAGACATCTCGATTAGATAGACTTACGCGTCTAGTATAACGATACTTCGTAACAGTTATAATAGTGAAACTAGAGTGACGTTTTCCTATCATGTAGAACCTACACCGCCCATGCAGTGATGCACTTGCTCCCCTCTCCTTGTATGCTTCACTATTAGGCTGTGTAGACATCTCGATTAGATAGACTTACGCGACTAGTATAACGATACTTCGTAACAGTTATAATAGTGAAACTAGATTGACGTTTTCCTATCATGTAGAACCTACACCGCCCATGCGAGCAGTGATGCACTTGCTCCCCTCTCCCTGTATGCTTCACTATTAGGCTGTGTAGACATCTCGATTAGATAGACTTACGCGACTAGTATAACGATACTTCGTAACAGTTATAATAGTGAAACTAGAGTGACGTTTTCCTATCATGTAGAACCTACACCGCCCATGCAGTGATGCACTTGCTCCCCTCTCCCTGTATGCTTCACTATTAGGCTATGTAGACATCTCGATTAGATAGACTTACGCGACTAGTATAACGATACTTCGTAACAGTTATAATAGTGAAACTAGAGTGACGTTTTCCTATCATGTAGAACCTACACCGCCCATGCGAGCAGTGATGCACTTGCTCCCCTCTCCCTGTATGCTTCACTATTAGGCTGTGTAGACATCTCGATTAGATAGACTTACGCGTCTAGTATAACGATACTTCGTAACAGTTATAATAGTGAAACTAGAGTGACGTTATCCTATCATGTAGAACCTACACCGCCCATGCGAGCAGTGATGCACTTGCTCCGCTCTCCCTGTATGCTTCACTATTAGGCTGTGTAGACATCTCGATTAGATAGACTTACGCGACTAGTATAACGATACTTCGTAACAGTTATAATAGTGAAACTAGAGTGACGTTATCCTATCATGTAGAACCTACACCGCCCATGCGAGCAGTGATGCACTTGCTCCCCTCTCCCTGTATGCTTCACTATTAGGCTGTGTAGACATCTCGATTAGATAGACTTACGCGTCTAGTATAACGATACTTCGTAACAGTTATAATAGTGAAACTAGAGTGACGTTTTCCTATCATGTAGAACCTACACCGCCCATGCAGTGATGCACTTGCTCCCCTCTCCCTGTATGCTTCACTATTAGGCTGTGTAGACATCTCGATTAGATAGACTTACGCGACTAGTATAACGATACTTCGTAACAGTTATAATAGTGAAACTAGAGTGACGTTTTCCTATCATGTAGAACCTACACCGCCCATGCGAGCAGTGATGCACTTGCTCCCCTCTCCCTGTATGCTTCACTATTAGGCTGTGTAGACATCTCGATTAGATAGACTTACGCGACTAGTATAACGATACTTCGTAACAGTTATAATAGTGAAACTAGAGTGACGTTTTCCTATCATGTAGAACCTACACCGCCCATGCGAGCAGTGATGCACTTGCTCCCCTCTCCCTGTATGCTTCACTATTAGGCTGTGTAGACATCTCGATTAGATAGACTTACGCGACTAGTATAACGATACTTCGTAACAGTTATAATAGTGAAACTAGAGTGACGTTTTCCTATCATGTAGAACCTACACCGCCCATGCAGTGATGCACTTGCTCCCCTCTCCCTGTATGCTTCACTATTAGGCTATGTAGACATCTCGATTCGATAGACTTACGCGACTAGTATAACGATACTTCGTAACAGTTATAATAGTGAAACTAGAGTGACGTTTTCCTATCATGTAGAACCTACACCGCCCATGCGAGCAGTGATGCACTTGCTCCCCTCTCCCTGTATGCTTCACTATTAGGCTGTGTAGACATCTCGATTAGATAGACTTACGCGTCTAGTATAACGATACTTCGTAACAGTTATAATAGTGAAACTAGAGTGACGTTTTCCTATCATGTAGAACCTACACCGCCCATGCGAGCAGTGTTGCACTTGCTCCCCTCTCCCTGTATGCTTCACTATTAGGCTGTGTAGACATCTCGATTAGATAGACTTACGCGACTAGTATAACGATACTTCGTAACAGTTATAATAGTGAAACTAGAGTGACGTTTTCCTATCATGTAGAACCTACACCGCATAAGCAGTGATGCACTTGCTCCCCTCTCCCTGTATGCTTCACTATTAGGCTATGTAGACATCTCGATTAGATAGACTTACGCGACTAGTATAACGATACTTCGTAACAGTTATAATAGTGAAACTAGAGTGACGTTTTCCTATCATGTAGAACCTACACCGCCCATGCGAGCAGTGATGCACTTGCTCCCCTCTCCCTGTATGCTTCACTATTAGGCTGTGTAGACATCTCGATTAGATAGACTTACGCGTCTAGTATAACGATACTTCGTAACAGTTATAATAGTGAAACTAGAGTGACGTTATCCTATCATGTAGAACCTACACCGCCCATGCGAGCAGTGATGCACTTGCTCCCCTCTCCCTGTATGCTTCACTATTAGGCTGTGTAGACATCTCGATTAGATAGACTTACGCGACTAGTATAACGATACTTCGTAACAGTTATAATAGTGAAACTAGAGTGACGTTATCCTATCATGTAGAACCTACACCGCCCATGCAGTGATGCACTTGCTCCCCTCTCCCTGTATGCTTCACTATTAGGCTGTGTAGACATCTCGATTAGATAGACTTACGCGACTAGTATAACGATACTTCGTAACAGTTATAATAGTGAAACTAGAGTGACGTTTTCCTATCATGTAGAACCTACACCGCCCATGCAGTGATGCACTTGCTCCCCTCTCCCTGTATGCTTCACTATTAGGCTATGTAGACATCTCGATTAGATAGACTTACGCGACTAGTATAACGATACTTCGTAACAGTTATAATAGTGAAACTAGAGTGACTTTTTCCTATCATGTAGAACCTACACCGCCCATGCGAGCAGTGATGCACTTGCTCCCCTCTCCCTGTATGCTTCACTATTAGGCTATGTAGACATCTCGATTAGATAGACTTACGCGACTAGTATAACGATACTTCGTAACAGTTATAATAGTGAAACTAGAGTGACGTTTTCCTATCATGTAGAACCTACACCGCCCATGCGAGCAGTGATGCACTTGCTCCCCTCTCCCTGTATGCTTCACTATTAGGCTGTGTAGACATCTCGATTAGATAGACTTACGCGTCTAGTATAACGATACTTCGTAACAGTTATAATAGTGAAACTAGAGTGACGTTTTCCTATCATGTAGAACCTACACCGCCCATGCGAGCAGTGTTGCACTTGCTCCCCTCTCCCTGTATGCTTCACTATTAGGCTGTGTAGACATCTCGATTAGATAGACTTACGCGTCTAGTATAACGATACTTCGTAACAGTTATAATAGTGAAACTAGAGTGACGTTATCCTATCATGTAGAACCTACACCGCCCATGCGAGCAGTGATGCACTTGCTCCCCTCTCCCTGTATGCTTCACTATTAGGCTGTGTAGACATCTCGATTAGATAGACTTACGCGACTAGTATAACGATACTTCGTAACAGTTATAATAGTGAAATTAGAGTGACGTTATCCTATCATGTAGAACCTACACCGCCCATGCGAGCAGTGATGCACTTGCTCCCCTCTCCCTGTATGCTTCACTATTAGGCTGTGTAGACATCTCGATTAGATAGACTTACGCGTCTAGTATAACGATACTTCGTAACAGTTATAATAGTGAAACTAGAGTGACGTTTTCCTATCATGTAGAACCTACACCGCCCATGCAGTGATGCACTTGCTCCCCTCTCCCTGTATGCTTCACTATTAGGCTGTGTAGACATCTCGATTAGATAGACTTACGCGACTAGTATAACGATACTTCGTAACAGTTATAATAGTGAAACTAGAGTGACGTTTTCCTATCATGTAGAACCTACACCGCCCATGCGAGCAGTGATGCACTTGCTCCCCTCTCCCTGTATGCTTCACTATTAGGCTGTGTAGACATCTCGATTAGATAGACTTACGCGACTAGTATAACGATACTTCGTAACAGTTATAATAGTGAAACTAGAGTGACGTTTTCCTATCATGTAGAACCTACACCGCCCATGCGAGCAGTGATGCACTTGCTCCCCTCTCCCTGTATGCTTCACTATTAGGCTGTGTAGACATCTCGATTAGATAGACTTACGCGACTAGTATAACGATACTTCGTAACAGTTATAATAGTGAAACTAGAGTGACGTTTTCCTATCATGTAGAACCTACACCGCCCATGCAGTGATGCACTTGCTCCCCTCTCCCTGTATGCTTCACTATTAGGCTGTGTAGACATCTCGATTAGATAGACTTACGCGACTAGTATAACGATACTTCGTAACAGTTATAATAGTGAAACTAGAGTGACGTTTTCCTATCATGTAGAACCTACACCGCCCATGCGAGCAGTGATGCACTTGCTCCCCTCTCCCTGTATGCTTCACTATTAGGCTGTGTAGACATCTCGATTAGATAGACTTACGCGACTAGTATAACGATACTTCGTAACAGTTATAATAGTGAAACTAGAGTGACGTTTTCCTATCATGTAGAACCTACACCGCCCATGCAGTGATGCACTTGCTCCCCTTTCCCTGTATGCTTCACTATTAGGCTGTGTAGACATCTCGATTAGATAGACTTACGCGACTAGTATAACGATACTTCGTAACAGTTATAATAGTGAAACTAGAGTGACGTTTTCCTATCATGTAGAACCTACACCGCCCATGCAGTGATGCACTTGCTCCCCTCTCCCTGTATGCTTCACTATTAGGCTGTGTAGACATCTCGATTAGATAGACTTACGCGACTAGTATAACGATACTTCGTAACAGTTATAATAGTGAAACTAGAGTGACGTTTTCCTATCATGTAGAACCTACACCGCCCATGCAGTGATGCACTTGCTCCCCTTTCCCTGTATGCTTCACTATTAGGCTGTGTAGACATCTCGATTAGATAGACTTACGCGACTAGTATAACGATACTTCGTAACAGTTATAATAGTGAAACTAGAGTGACGTTTTCCTATCATGTAGAACCTACACCGCCCATGCAGTGATGCACTTGCTCCCCTCTCCCTGTATGATTCACTATTAGGCTGTGTAGACATCTCGATTAGATAGACTTACGCGACTAGTATAACGATACTTCGTAACAGTTATAATAGTGAAACTAGAGTGACGTTTTCCTATCATGTAGAACCTACACCGCCCATGCGAGCAGTGATGCACTTGCTCCCCTTTCCCTGTATGCTTCACTATTAGGCTGTGTAGACATCTCGATTAGATAGACTTACGCGACTAGTATAACGATACTTCGTAACAGTTATAATAGTGAAACTAGAGTGACGTTTTCCTATCATGTAGAACCTACACCGCCCATGCGAGCAGTGATGCACTTGCTCCCCTCTCCCTGTATGCTTCACTATTAGGCTGTGTAGACATCTCGATTAGATAGACTTACGCGACTAGTATAACGATACTTCGTAACAGTTATAATAGTGAAACTAGAGTGACGTTTTCCTATCATGTAGAACCTACACCGCCCATGCAGTGATGCACTTGCTCCCCTTTCCCTGTATGCTTCACTATTAGGCTGTGTAGACATCTCGATTAGATAGACTTACGCGACTAGTATAACGATACTTCGTAACAGTTATAATAGTGAAACTAGAGTGACGTTTTCCTATCATGTAGAACCTACACCGCCCATGCAGTGATGCACTTGCTCCCCTTTCCCTGTATGCTTCACTATTAGGCTGTGTAGACATCTCGATTAGATAGACTTACGCGACTAGTATAACGATACTTCGTAACAGTTATAATAGTGAAACTAGAGTGACGTTTTCCTATCATGTAGAACCTACACCGCCCATGCAGTGATGCACTTGCTCCCCTTTCCCTGTATGCTTCACTATTAGGCTGTGTAGACATCTCGATTAGATAGACTTACGCGACTAGTATAACGATACTTCGTAACAGTTATAATAGTGAAACTAGAGTGACGTTTTCCTATCATGTAGAACCTACACCGCCCATGCGAGCAGTGATGCACTTGCTCCCCTCTCCCTGTATGCTTCACTATTAGGCTATGTAGACATCTCGATTAGATAGACTTACGCGACTAGTATAACGATACTTCGTAACAGTTATAATAGTGAAACTAGAGTGACGTTTTCCTATCATGTAGAACCTACACCGCCCATGCAGTGATGCACTTGCTCCCCTCTCCCTGTATGCTTCACTATTAGGCTGTGTAGACATCTCGATTAGATAGACTTACGCGACTAGTATAACGATACTTCGTAACAGTTATAATAGTGAAACTAGAGTGACGTTTTCCTATCATGTAGAACCTACACCGCCCATGCAGTGATGCACTTGCTCCCCTCTCCCTGTATGCTTCACTATTAGGCTGTGTAGACATCTCGATTAGATAGACTTACGCGACTAGTATAACGATACTTCGTAACAGTTATAATAGTGAAACTAGAGTGACGTTATCCTATCATGTAGAACCTACACCGCCCATGCAGTGATGCACTTGCTCCCCTCTCCCTGTATGCTTCACTATTAGGCTATGTAGACATCTCGATTAGATAGACTTACGCGACTAGTATAACGATACTTCGTAACAGTTATAATAGTGAAACTAGAGTGACGTTATCCTATCATGTAGAACCTACACTGCCCATGCGAGCAGTGATGCACTTGCTCCCCTTTCCTTGTATGCTTCACTATTAGGCTGTGTAGACATCTCGATTAGATAGACTTACGCGACTAGTATAACGATACTTCGTAACAGTTATAATAGTGAAACTAGAGTGACGTTTTCCTATCATGTAGAACCTACACCGCCCATGCAGTGATGCACTTGCTCCCCTCTCCCTGTATGCTTCACTATTAGGCTGTGTAGACATCTCGATTAGATAGACTTACGCGACTAGTATAACGATACTTCGTAACAGTTATAATAGTGAAACTAGAGTGACGTTATCCTATCATGTAGAACCTACACCGCCCATGCGAGCAGTGATGCACTTGCTCCCCTTTCCCTGTATGCTTCACTATTAGGCTGTGTAGACATCTCGATTAGATAGACTTACGCGACTAGTATAACGATACTTCGTAACAGTTATAATAGTGAAACTAGAGTGACGTTTTCCTATCATGTAGAACCTACACCGCCCATGCAGTGATGCACTTGCTCCCCTCTCCCTGTATGCTTCACTATTAGGCTGTGTAGACATCTCGATTAGATAGACTTACGCGACTAGTATAACGATACTTCGTAACAGTTATAATAGTGAAACTAGAGTGACGTTATCCTATCATGTAGAACCTACACCGCCCATGCAGTGATGCACTTGCTCCCCTCTCCCTGTATGCTTCACTATTAGGCTATGTAGACATCTCGATTAGATAGACTTACGCGACTAGTATAACGATACTTCGTAACAGTTATAATAGTGAAACTAGAGTGACGTTATCCTATCATGTAGAACCTACACCGCCCATGCAGTGATGCACTTGCTCCCCTCTCCCTGTATGCTTCACTATTAGGCTATGTAGACATCTCGATTAGATAGACTTACGCGACTAGTATAACGATACTTCGTAACAGTTATAATAGTGAAACTAGAGTGACGTTATCCTATCATGTAGAACCTACACTGCCCATGCGAGCAGTGATGCACTTGCTCCCCTTTCCTTGTATGCTTCACTATTAGGCTGTGTAGACATCTCGATTAGATAGACTTACGCGACTAGTATAACGATACTTCGTAACAGTTATAATAGTGAAACTAGAGTGACGTTTTCCTATCATGTAGAACCTACACCGCCCATGCAGTGATGCACTTGCTCCCCTCTCCCTGTATGCTTCACTATTAGGCTGTGTAGACATCTCGATTAGATAGACTTACGCGACTAGTATAACGATACTTCGTAACAGTTATAATAGTGAAACTAGAGTGACGTTATCCTATCATGTAGAACCTACACCGCCCATGCGAGCAGTGATGCACTTGCTCCCCTTTCCCTGTATGCTTCACTATTAGGCTGTGTAGACATCTCGATTAGATAGACTTACGCGACTAGTATAACGATACTTCGTAACAGTTATAATAGTGAAACTAGAGTGACGTTTTCCTATCATGTAGAACCTACACCGCCCATGCAGTGATGCACTTGCTCCCCTCTCCCTGTATGCTTCACTATTAGGCTGTGTAGACATCTCGATTAGATAGACTTACGCGACTAGTATAACGATACTTCGTAACAGTTATAATAGTGAAACTAGAGTGACGTTATCCTATCATGTAGAACCTACACCGCCCATGCAGTGATGCACTTGCTCCCCTCTCCCTGTATGCTTCACTATTAGGCTATGTAGACATCTCGATTAGATAGACTTACGCGACTAGTATAACGATACTTCGTAACAGTTATAATAGTGAAACTAGAGTGACGTTATCCTATCATGTAGAACCTACACCGCCCATGCGAGCAGTGATGCACTTGCTCCCCTTTCCTTGTATGCTTCACTATTAGGCTGTGTAGACATCTCGATTAGATAGACTTACGCGACTAGTATAACGATACTTCGTAACAGTTATAATAGTGAAACTAGAGTGACGTTTTCCTATCATGTAGAACCTACACCGCCCATGCAGTGATGCACTTGCTCCCCTCTCCCTGTATGCTTCACTATTAGGCTGTGTAGACATCTCGATTAGATAGACTTACGCGACTAGTATAACGATACTTCGTAACAGTTATAATAGTGAAACTAGAGTGACGTTATCCTATCATGTAGAACCTACACCGCCCATGCGAGCAGTGATGCACTTGCTCCCCTTTCCCTGTATGCTTCACTATTAGGCTGTGTAGACATCTCGATTAGATAGACTTACGCGACTAGTATAACGATACTTCGTAACAGTTATAATAGTGAAACTAGAGTGACGTTATCCTATCATGTAGAACCTACACCGCCCATGCGAGCAGTGATGCACTTGCTCCCCTCTCCCTGTATGCTTCACTATTAGGCTATGTAGACATCTCGATTAGATAGACTTACGCGACTAGTATAACGATACTTCGTAACAGTTATAATAGTGAAACTAGAGTGACGTTATCCTATCATGTAGAACCTACACCGCCCATGCGAGCAGTGATGCACTTGCTCCCCTTTCCCTGTATGCTTCACTATTAGGCTGTGTAGACATCTCGATTAGATAGACTTACGCGACTAGTATAACGATACTTCGTAACAGTTATAATAGTGAAACTAGAGTGACGTTATCCTATCATGTAGAACCTACACCGCCCATGCGAGCAGTGATGCACTTGCTCCCCTCTCCCTGTATGCTTCACTATTAGGCTGTGTAGACATCTCGATTAGATAGACTTACGCGTCTAGTATAACGACACTTCGTAACAGTTATAATAGTGAAACTAGAGTGACGTTATCCTATCATGTAGAACCTACACCGCCCATGCGAGCAGTGATGCACTTGCTCCCCTCTCCCTGTATGCTTCACTATTAGGCTGTGTAGACATCTCGATTAGATAGACTTACGCGTCTAGTATAACGACACTTCGTAACAGTTATTATAGTGAAACTAGAGTGACGTTATCCTATCATGTTGAACCTACACCGCCCATGCAGTGATGCACTTGCTCCGCCTTTACGAGTCGGGAGTTGCAACTCCTTAACTCCTTGTACAACTGTCTACACTATATATATATATATATATATATATATATATATATATATATATATATATATATATATTTATATATATATATATTTATATATATATATATATATATATATATATATATATATATATATATATATCCCCATTCTTCTGTTGTTGCAGGCAGGAGAGCGGTGTGCGGGAGTCAGCCAATAAGCTGCTGTGGGTGAAAGCTGTACACAAGATCAACGCTCGGAAGCACAGCGTGGCGTCTGCCAAGCCGGAAAACATCAAAGTTGCTGGCTGCCCTACAGTGTGTGTCAGCAGCCATGACAGTATGGACGTGAACATGGTGAGTAGGCTATTCTACATGACTAATAGATGTGGCAAATATATGCCAAAATAAACAGCCCTACGTTTTTGTTATATTTACAATACATCATTTTTAGGTGTAAGTTTTACATCCATATACAAGTAAAAACAAGCTAAATAGGTTAAACTCTGTTCAATTTGAGGCCACACTCTACCGTTCTTAAAGGTTTTGCATCTTTTTGGTGAAGAAGAGTTGTTTAATGCTTGTTATACACATGGCGATTCATTCCTTTAGGTGGACGATGGGGGTTGGTGGGTCATCACGAAAAATCTTCTTTTTTATCATTCCACAGACGTAAATGTCAGGTGGTGTAAGATCGAGGGAGTGGGATGGGTAAGGAATGTTTGTTGTAAGGGAGCTGAGACGGTTGCCAAAGGTTTCTTGGAGGAAAGCAATGTTGCTTAAAGCAGTCTGGCTGGTTGCACCATCTTGCTGGAACCACTGGGAACGAAAAGGCAGGTTTCAGGCGTAATATAATCTCCTGAAGTCTCCAATAAAACTACCAAGAATGACCGTATTTAGGTCATTCTACTACAGCTGTTTTAGTTTCATTACTGCCTATTTTGGCGCATACGGTACACCAGTGCAGGTGTTCTTGGTGAGTCATAGCAGAAAACGGAGGAATAGTGGATAGGGAAAGGGAGGGGAAAACTAGTCAGAAGAAGGCTTTTTGGAAGATACTTGAGAAAAAAATTTAAGATTTTTCAAGTTACGTGGCGGTCTCTATTATTTTTACAAGTAGCCTGTAAATATGCAAGTCTCAAGTATCGTGTGCTGCTCTAGCTCTTGGTGCCATTGGAAAAGCGTGCAAAATCATCTACGAAGGAGCAGAACTTTAAGAAAGGGTGGAGGTAAGAAACATATGGGTCTTAGACATACTTGTCTCGTTTCCCTACAACACAGACACCTACGGGATGAGACACGTACCCATTGCAATAGCGTGTAAAGTCGTCTACGAAGGAACAGAACTTTAAGAAAGGGTGGAGGTAAGAAAAATATGGGTCTTAGACATACTTGTCTCGTTTCCCTACAACACAGACACCTACGGGATGAGACACGTACCCATTGCAATAGCGTGTAAAGTCGTCTACGAAGGAACAGAACTTTAAGAAAGGGTGGAGGTAAGAAAAATATGGGTCTTAGACATACTTGTCTCGTTTCCCTACAACACAGACACCTACGGGATGAGACACGTACCCATTGCAATAGCGTGTAAAGTCGTCTACGAAGGAACAGAACTTTAAGAAAGGGTGGAGGTAAGAAAAATATGGGTCTTAGACATACTTGTCTCGTTTCCCTACAACACAGACACCTACGGGATGAGACACGTACCCATTGCAATAGCGTGTAAAGTCGTCTACGAAGGAACAGAACTTTAAGAAAGGGTGGAGGTAAGAAAAATATGGGTCTTAGACATACTTGTCTCGTTTCCCTACAACACAGACACCTACGGGATGAGACACGTACCCATTGCAATAGCGTGTAAAGTCGTCTACGAAGGAACAGAACTTTAAGAAAGGGTGGAGGTAAGAAAAATATGGGTCTTAGACATACTTGTCTCGTTTCCCTACAACACAGACACCTACGGGATGAGACACGTACCCATTGCAATAGCGTGTAAAGTCGTCTACGAAGGAGCAGAACTTTAAGAAAGGGTGGAGGTAAGAAACATATGGGTCTTAGACATACTTGTCTCGTTTCCCTACAACACAGACACCTACGGGATGAGACACGTACCCATTGCAATAGCGTGTAAAGTCGTCTACGAAGGAGCAGAACTTTAAGAAAGGGTGGAGGTAAGAAAAATATGGGTCTTAGACATACTTGTCTCGTTTCCCTACAACACAGACACCTACGGGATGAGACACGTACCCATTGCAATAGCGTGTAAAGTCGTCTACGAAGGAGCAGAACTTTAAGAAAGGGTGGAGGTAAGAAACATATGGGTCTTAGACATACTTGTCTCGTTTCCCTACAACACAGACACCTACGGGATGAGACACGTACCCATTGCAATAGCGTGTAAAGTCGTCTACGAAGGAGCAGAACTTTAAGAAAGGGTGGAGGTAAGAAACATATGGGTCTTAGACATACTTGTCTCGTTTCCCTACAACACAGACACCTACGGGATGAGACACGTACCCATTGCAATAGCGTGTAAAGTCGTCTACGAAGGAGCAGAACTTTAAGAAAGGGTGGAGGTAAGAAACATATGGGTCTTAGACATACTTGTCTCGTTTCCCTACAACACAGACACCTACGGGATGAGACACGTACCCATTGCAATAGCGTGTAAAGTCGTCTACGAAGGAGCAGAACTTTAAGAAAGGGTGGAGGTAAGAAAAATATGGGTCTTAGACATACTTGTCTCGTTTCCCTACAACACAGACACCTACGGGATGAGACACGTACCCATTGCAATAGCGTGTAAAGTCGTCTACGAAGGAACAGAACTTTAAGAAAGGGTGGAGGTAAGAAAAATATGGGTCTTAGACATACTTGTCTCGTTTCCCTACAACACAGACACCTACGGGATGAGACACGTACCCATTGCAATAGCGTGTAAAGTCGTCTACGAAGGAGCAGAACTTTAAGAAAGGGTGGAGGTAAGAAAAATATGGGTCTTAGACATACTTGTCTCGTTTCCCTACAACACAGACACCTACGGGATGAGACACGTACCCATTGCAATAGCGTGTAAAGTCGTCTACGAAGGAACAGAACTTTAAGAAAGGGTGGAGGTAAGAAAAATATGGGTCTTAGACATACTTGTCTCGTTTCCCTACAACACAGACACCTACGGGATGAGACACGTACCCATTGCAATAGCGTGTAAAGTCGTCTACGAAGGAGCAGAACTTTAAGAAAGGGTGGAGGTAAGAAAAATATGGGTCTTAGACATACTTGTCTCGTTTCCCTACAACACAGACACCTACGGGATGAGACACGTACCCATTGCAATAGCGTGTAAAGTCGTCTACGAAGGAACAGAACTTTAAGAAAGGGTGGAGGTAAGAAAAATATGGGTCTTAGACATACTTGTCTCGTTTCCCTACAACACAGACACCTACGGGATGAGACACGTACCCATTGCAATAGCGTGTAAAGTCGTCTACGAAGGAACAGAACTTTAAGAAAGGGTGGAGGTAAGAAAAATATGGGTCTTAGACATACTTGTCTCGTTTCCCTACAACACAGACACCTACGGGATGAGACACGTACCCATTGCAATAGCGTGTAAAGTCGTCTACGAAGGAACAGAACTTTAAGAAAGGGTGGAGGTAAGAAAAATATGGGTCTTAGACATACTTGTCTCGTTTCCCTACAACACAGACACCTACGGGATGAGACACGTACCCATTGCAATAGCGTGTAAAGTCGTCTACGAAGGAACAGAACTTTAAGAAAGGGTGGAGGTAAGAAAAATATGGGTCTTAGACATACTTGTCTCGTTTCCCTACAACACAGACACCTACGGGATGAGACACGTACCCATTGCAATAGCGTGTAAAGTCGTCTACGAAGGAACAGAACTTTAAGAAAGGGTGGAGGTAAGAAAAATATGGGTCTTAGACATACTTGTCTCGTTTCCCTACAACACAGACACCTACGGGATGAGACACGTACCCATTGCAATAGCGTGTAAAGTCGTCTTCGAAGGAACAGAACTTTAAGAAAGGGTGGAGGTAAGAAAAATATGGGTCTTAGACATACTTGTCTCGTTTCCCTACAACACAGACACCTACGGGATGAGACACGTACCCATTTCAATAGCGTGTAAAGTCGTCTACGAAGGAGCAGAACTTTAAGAAAGGGTGGAGGTAAGAAACATATGGGTCTTAGACATACTTGTCTCGTTTCCCTACAACACAGACACCTACGGGATGACACACGTACCCATTGCAATAGCGTGTAAAGTCGTCTACGAAGGAGCAGAACTTTAAGAAAGGGTGGAGGTAAGAAAAATATGGGTCTTAGACATACTTGTCTCGTTTCCCTACAACACAGACACCTACGGGATGAGACACGTACCCATTGCAATAGCGTGTAAAGTCGTCTACGAAGGAGCAGAACTTTAAGAAAGGGTGGAGGTAAGAAACATATGGGTCTTAGACATACTTGTCTCGTTTCCCTACAACACAGACACCTACGGGATGAGACACGTACCCATTGCAATAGCGTGTAAAGTCGTCTACGAAGGAGCAGAACTTTAAGAAAGGGTGGAGGTAAGAAACATATGGGTCTTAGACATACTTGTCTCGTTTCCCTACAACACAGACACCTACGGGATGAGACACGTACCCATTGCAATAGCGTGTAAAGTCGTCTACGAAGGAGCAGAACTTTAAGAAAGGGTGGAGGTAAGAAACATATGGGTCTTAGACATACTTGTCTCGTTTCCCTACAACACAGACACCTACGGGATGAGACACGTACCCATTGCAATAGCGTGTAAAGTCGTCTACGAAGGAGCAGAACTTTAAGAAAGGGTGGAGGTAACAAAAATATGGGTCTTAGTCATACCTGTTTCGTTCAACACAGACACCGTCGGGAGGAGATGTGGTTACCATGTGCGCTAACGTTATTTAAATGTTTCAGAAAGTATAAAATCTATCACAGCTGCGAGTCAAGACAACCCGAACAACGGCAGCTGGATAAAGTTGGATACCATGGTAACAAACACATTGTCCTGTGAATGATAGCTGCTGTGAGGTCGTGATGGATTGAAGCGCTTCTGGTTTACATCAAACAGTACGTCCGGATTTATTACATATGTAAAAAAAAAGTAGCTCCTCTGGGTTGCCTATCTCCGTGAGTGTGTAAACCCAACTTTCTAGGACTCCGTTACTCGTAACATTGCCACAATAACTTTGACCTCTTCTATTCGTAGAAGGGTCTGATGATGGTACATTTCTGATGCCATGTATTGTGGTTACCCCTCTTCCACAGGTGGTCGCTTGAGAGAACACAAGTTTGACTTTTAAACCAATATATTGCAAGTATTAATTGAAAAATATTTCACGGTAAATGAAGCGTTTCAAGTTCTCTTAATGAAATTAATTATTTTAAATGTATTTCTACAAATTGCTTTAAAAGGGGCGACTAACTGTTTCCAAGTAAGTTCATTGAAGAAAACAATTTAGTTGATTTTCAATTTTGCCGTTAATTTAAATGTGGCCCTGAAGACATGGGGGTGGTGTTATCTACCCGCAGCTACGAGGTTCCAAATACAACCCTAACCTTTAATTGTTTCCCTTTAAACTGTTACTAGCGTTGGAGTCGTTGATGACGTCACAATAGCTGACAAAGCGAGGAGAACGAGCGTCCGTTTCTGCTTTATTTTGCCACATACCCGGTTATACTTGTATTATCCTATGTATTTTTATTAAAAATTCGCCGTTTATTTCTTTAGTTTTGTTATTAGTTGTAAAGTTTGCGTAATTTCGTATCAAATTGCTTTGAAGTGATCTCCGAGGTTTAACTGTTCCTTGAGAAAATATATGAAAGCAGTTGCGCCTTTACGCAGATGTTAGTATGAAGATAATGCTCTCTGTCTTTTGAACACGCACAATAACCTGTTCACCATCTCGGTTTCAACCAGTTTTCTTTGTGTTTGGAATATCGCGTTTTTATTACTGAACACACGTGCAATGATTGCTCCTTTGGCGCTCCAAGAGAAAGAAATTGCAAGGCAAAACATTTTCCCGCTGGAATATTCACGCTCTAACATATCTATATATATTACAACTATTTTAGCATAAATTTAGTGATGACATATGCTTTCATACAACAGCTGATTTTATGTTGTAGAACGCATAGGTTATGCTACTTTATTACAAATTATTACACTAAATGTTATTATTCAATAATTCTCTTCAGTTAATAAATATATTATTTGTAATTCAATAAATCCTACTACAATTAATTGAATATAATCACAAATTGTTATTCATTTTTTTTATTTATTTCCTTCTATCAGTTCACACACTCCTTACATACATCTTGTTCAAACTTTCAATCGTTAGTAAAATACCTTTTGATCATCCACTGAAGCTCAAATACATTTTTGTAACTTGTAATGGATGACACTTGATAATAATATAGTTTGTTCAAATATTAATTCATTAATTTATTTTCATGAATTATTTTAGTTCTTTGTGGGAAAAAACTTTTCACAAAAGGGGCAAGGTATGTAATACAGTTATTTCGTCCCATTTGCCTTAAAATAAGTGATAACATATGATTCCATAAACACAGCTAATTTTACGTTATAGGTTGTGTGGTTGAACAACTGTTTTAACGCATAGGTTATGTTTACTTTTTTATATTGGTTGTAATTATACAATAATTATAATTATTTATATTAAAAGTTGTTATTATTTATATTTATTTGTAACTAAAATGAAGTTTTCTTTGTTGACCTAAGTAGGAATTGATTCTAAAATTTAGCTTCCTTAGGTGCTCTGACGTTTTTAAAGAACAGATTTTAATTATATTCTAATCTAACGAATAGAATTTATGTTCAGTAAATTTTCCAATATCTAATAAAAGTTGTCTATTTACTACATGTTTTCCTTTATTTCTTGATACTTTAACTAGCGTTAAGTAAAACCTCTACTACCTACGTTCGGAACCAGACTAACCACAAAAACACTGATTACATTTGATTCATTCCAGCTTTTACAACGGATAATTATATGCTGCGTGCTCTCGTGTTGGACCCTCTAGCATTGGAGTAAATGAAATATAATTATTTAGATGTTTGATTTGCTTTTCTTCTTGCAAAAGCTATGATGCCTGGCTCAGCAACCTGCAAGTTTTTCTTTAATGACTTAGGAATTTACTTTAAAAATGTTTTGTTTTTATTGTTTTTTAATTAAAAACCTTTAATTAAAATTTTCAATTATTTTAAAATTACCTCAAATTAAAATTCCATAATTGAAAAAACTTGTTTACCATTTAAATAAAAAATAACTCGACAAATTGAAAGTTTTAAAGTTTTTATGACCATAAAGTGTCATTTAAACATAACACGAATGTTCTCTCCATTTGCAAAAGGGGAACATCTTAGTATTTTCGTCCATTTTACATGGCACGTCTTCCACTCCGTTCCACTACGTTTCTGTCCCTTAGTTTTTGCTTATATTGTTGGTAATTTCGTGTTGATAGATGTGAAGCGTGCCTTGCACATGAAAGCTTTCAAGCCCAGTCGGGGTTTGTATAATATAAGCAATGTCGACATGACAAAAGCGGGGACTTTCAGGGATGAGCGGCATACGAATAATG
>JBAIZL010000082.1:390000-410000 GCA_036971475.1 Prosapia bicincta | reverse complement strand
TCTGATGGTTGTAACAGCTGTAGTTATTGCAACTGAAGGGTAGCTCTTACTCTCTCCCTCTGTCTAACCAGGGCAAGAAATGGTTAGATATTGTATCATCTGATGATCTGATGGTTGTAACAGCTGTAGTTATTGCAACTGAAGGGTAGCTCTTACTCTCTCCCTCTGTCTAACCTAGGCAAGAAATGGTTAGTTATTGTATCATCTGATGATCTGATGGTTGTAACAGCTGTAGTTATTGCAACTGAAGGGTAGCTCTTACTCTCTCCCTCTGTCTAACCAGGGCAAGAAATGGTTAGATATTGTATCATCTGATGATCTGATGGTTGTAACAGCTGTAGTTATTGCAACTGAAGGGTAGCTCTTACTCTCTCCCTCTGTCTAACCAGGGCAAGAAATGGTTAGATATTGTATCATCTGATGATCTGATGGTTGTAACAGCTGTAGTTATTGCAACTGAAGGGTAGCTCTTACTCTCTCCCTCAGTCTAACCTAGGCAAGAAATGGTTAGTTATTGTATCATCTGATGATCTGATGGTTGTAACAGCTGTAGTTATTGCAACTGAAGGGTAGCTCTTACTCTCTCCCTCAGTCTAACCTAGGCAAGAAATGGTTAGTTATTGTATCATCTGATGATCTGATGGTTGTAACAGCTGTAGTTATTGCAAACTGAAGGGTAGCTCTTACTCTCTCCCTCGGTCTAACCTAGGCAAGAAATGGTTAGATATTGTATCATCTGATGATCTGATGGTTGTAACAGCTGTAGTTATTGCAACTGAAGTGTAGTTCTTTCTCTCTCCCTCAGTCTAACCTAGGCAAGAAATGGTTAGTTATTGTATCATCTGATGATCTGATGGTTGTAACAGCTGTAGTTATTGCAACTGAAGGGTAGCTCTTACTATCTCCCTCAGTCTAACCTAGGCAAGAAATGGTTAGTTATTGTATCATCTGATGATCTGATGGTTGTAACAGCTGTAGTTATTGCAACTGAAGGGTAGCTCTTACTCTCTCCCTCTGTCTAACCTAGGCAAGAAATGGTTAGTTATTGTATCATCTGATGATCTGATGGTTGTAACAGCTGTAGTTATTGCAACTGAAGGGTAGCTCTTACTCTCTCCCTCTGTCTAACCTAGGCAAGAAATGGTTAGTTATTGTATCATCTGATGATCTGATGGTTGTAACAGCTGTAGTTATTGCAACTGAAGGGTAGCTCTTACTCTCTCCCTCTGTCTAACCTAGGCAAGAAATGGTTAGTTATTGTATCATCTGATGATCTGATGGTTGTAACAGCTGTAGTTATTGCAACTGAAGGGTAGCTCTTACTCTCTCCCTCTGTCTAACCTAGGCAAGAAATGGTTAGTTATTGTATCATCTGATGATCTGATGGTTGTAACAGCTGTAGTTATTGCAACTGAAGGGTAGCTCTTACTCTATCCCTCAGTCTAACCTGGGCAAGAAATGGTTAGTTATTGTCTCATCTGATGGTCTGATGGTTGTATCAGCTATAGTTATTGCAACTGAAGGGTAGCTCTTACTCTATCCCTCAGTCTAACCTGGGCAAGAAATGGTTAGTTATTGTCTCATCTGATGGTCTGATGGTTGTATCAGCTGTAGTTATTGCAATTGAAGGAAAGCTCTTACTCTCTCCCTCAGTCTAACCTAGGCAAGATATGGTTAGTTATTGTATCATCTGATGATCTGATGGTTGTAACAGCTGTAGTTATTGCAACTGAAGGGTAGCTCTTACTCTCTCCCTCTGTCTAACCTAGGCAAGAAATGGTTAGTTATTGTATCATCTGATGATCTGATGGTTGTAACAGCTGTAGTTATTGCAACTGAAGGGTAGCTCTTACTCTCTCCCTCAGTCTAACCTAGGCAAGAAATGGTTAGTTATTGTATCATCTGATGATCTGATGGTTGTAACAGCTGTAGTTATTGCAATTGAAGGAAAGCTCTTACTATCTCCCTCAGTCTAACCTAGGCAAGAAATGGTTAGTTATTGTATCATCTGATGATCTGATGGTTGTAACAGCTGTAGTTATTGCAACTGAAGGGTAGCTCTTACTCTCTCCCTCTGTCTAACCTAGGCAAGAAATGGTTAGTTATTGTATCATCTGATGATCTGATGGTTGTAACAGCTGTAGTTATTGCAACTGAAGGGTAGCTCTTACTCTCTCCCTCTGTCTAACCAGGGCAAGAAATGGTTAGTTATTGTATCATCTGATGATCTGATGGTTGTAACAGCTGTAGTTATTGCAACTGAAGGGTAGCTCTTACTCTCTCCCTCTGTCTAACCTAGGCAAGAAATGGTTAGTTATTGTATCATCTGATGATCTGATGGTTGTAACAGCTGTAGTTATTTAAACTGAAGGGTAGCTCTTACTCTCTCCCTCTGTCTAACCTAGGCAAGAAATGGTTAGTTATTGTATCATCTGATGATCTGATGGTTGTAACAGCTGTAGTTATTGCAACTGAAGGGTAGCTCTTACTCTATCCCTCAGTCTAACCTGGGCAAGAAATGGTTAGTTATTGTATCATCTGATGATCTGATGGTTGTAACAGCTGTAGTTATTGCAACTGAAGGGTAGCTCTTACTCTCTCCCTCTGTCTAACCTAGGCAAGAAATGGTTAGTTATTGTATCATCTGATGATCTGATGGTTGTAACAGCTGTAGTTATTGCAACTGAAGGGTAGCTCTTACTCTCTCCCTCTGTCTAACCTAGGCAAGAAATGGTTAGTTATTGTATCATCTGATGATCTGATGGTTGTAACAGCTGTAGTTATTGCAACTGAAGGGTAGCTCTTACTCTCTCCCTCTGTCTAACCTAGGCAAGAAATGGTTAGTTATTGTATCATCTGATGATCTGATGGTTGTAACAGCTGTAGTTATTGCAACTGAAGGGTAGCTCTTACTCTATCCCTCAGTCTAACCTGGGCAAGAAATGGTTAGTTATTGTCTCATCTGATGGTCTGATGGTTGTATCAGCTATAGTTATTGCAACTGAAGGGTAGCTCTTACTCTATCCCTCAGTCTAACCTGGGCAAGAAATGGTTAGTTATTGTCTCATCTGATGGTCTGATGGTTGTATCAGCTGTAGTTATTGCAATTGAAGGAAAGCTCTTACTCTCTCCCTCAGTCTAACCTAGGCAAGATATGGTTAGTTATTGTATCATCTGATGATCTGATGGTTGTAACAGCTGTAGTTATTGCAACTGAAGGGTAGCTCTTACTCTCTCCCTCTGTCTAACCTAGGCAAGAAATGGTTAGTTATTGTATCATCTGATGATCTGATGGTTGTAACAGCTGTAGTTATTGCAACTGAAGGGTAGCTCTTACTCTCTCCCTCAGTCTAACCTAGGCAAGAAATGGTTAGTTATTGTATCATCTGATGATCTGATGGTTGTAACAGCTGTAGTTATTGCAACTGAAGGGTAGCTCTTACTCTCTCCCTCTGTCTAACCTAGGCAAGAAATGGTTAGTTATTGTATCATCTGATGATCTGATGGTTGTAACAGCTGTAGTTATTGCAACTGAAGGGTAGCTCTTACTCTCTCCCTCTGTCTAACCAGGGCAAGAAATGGTTAGTTATTGTATCATCTGATGATCTGATGGTTGTAACAGCTGTAGTTATTGCAACTGAAGGGTAGCTCTTACTCTCTCCCTCTGTCTAACCTAGGCAAGAAATGGTTAGTTATTGTATCATCTGATGATCTGATGGTTGTAACAGCTGTAGTTATTTAAACTGAAGGGTAGCTCTTACTCTCTCCCTCTGTCTAACCTAGGCAAGAAATGGTTAGTTATTGTATCATCTGATGATCTGATGGTTGTAACAGCTGTAGTTATTGCAACTGAAGGGTAGCTCTTACTCTATCCCTCAGTCTAACCTGGGCAAGAAATGGTTAGTTATTGTCTCATCTGATGGTCTGATGGTTGTATCAGCTATAGTTATTGCAACTGAAGGGTAGCTCTTACTCTATCCCTCAGTCTAACCTGGGCAAGAAATGGTTAGTTATTGTCTCATCTGATGGTCTGATGGTTGTATCAGCTGTAGTTATTGCAATTGAAGGAAAGCTCTTACTATCTCCCTCAGTCTAACCTAGGCAAGAAATGGTTAGTTATTGTATCATCTGATGGTCTGATGGTTGTATCAGCTGTAGTTATTGCAACTGAAGGGTAGCTCTTACTCTATCCCTCAGTCTAACCTAGGCAAGAAATGGTTAGATATTGTATCATCTGATGGTCTGATGGTTGTAGCAGCTGTAGTTATTGCAACTGAAGGGTAGCTCTTACTCTATCCCTCAGTCTAACCTAGGCAAGAAATGGTTAGATATTGTATCATCTGATGGTCTGATGGTTGTAGCAGCTGTAGTTATTGCAATTGAAGGAAAGATCTTACTATCTCCCTCAGTCTAACCTAGGCAAGAAATGGTTAGTTATTGTATCATCTGATGGTCTGATGGTTCTAACAGCTGTAGTTATTGCAATTGATGGAAAGCTCTTACTATCTCCCTCAGTCTAACCTGGGCAAGAAATGGTTAGTTATTGTAACTCGTCCTAACCTGGTTTTGAAAGTATGTCGAGTAACAGAGCGGCCTTGGTGTGACGTGACCAAGTGGTGTATATCACGTGGAGAAGACCTCATAAGGTCTTCGTGTTGCTCAAATATCTCTGTCCCACTTGATTAACTAGCCCTGGGCATTATTATTGGAAATATTCTGTGAGCACGCACAAGTCGCCAGTGCCGAGGGAAATAATAAACCTACTCTTAAAAACGTTGTGGTATTTTATCATACTTAAAAAGGCAGCATCTTTTCTGTGTGTGAAAATCTGTGTATCATAAATCGCGAGGTTTGACGGCCTGGCTCTTATGTTCACCATGATATATATTTAACACCTTATATATATACACGCACACACACACACACACACACACACACACACACACACACACACACACACACACACACACACACACACACACACACACACACACACACACACACACACACACACACACACACACACACACAACTGATTTCATGTTATAGGTTGTGTATGTGGTAGTGGTTTTTCCGTATAGGTTATTGTTACTTTACTTGTAATAGCTGTGATTAGTTAATAAAACAACTATAATAAAACTTTTCCGTGTTAGCCTGGTTGTGGCTTACCGAGCACATAATTTCAGTATAATTCGAACTCACTGGATACATTGCGTAGCGCCGTGTACTTATACAAACCCGTTGTTGCGCTAATCTTATTATATGTTACATCTTCTCTTGCCCCTTATCTTTTATTACAACTTCTTCTCTTGCTCCTTATCTTTTCAGACATCTTCTTCTCTTGCCCCTTATCTTTTAGTACAACTTCTTCTCTTGCTCCTTATCTCTTCGTACATCTTCTTCTCTTGCTCATTATCTTTTCTTACATCTTTTTCTCTTGCTCCTTATCTTTTCGGACATCTTCTTCTCTTGCTCCTTATCTTTTCTTACATCTCTTATCTTGGTCATTATCTTTTCTTACATCTTTTTCTCTTGCTCCTTATCTTTTCCTACTTATCTTCTCTGTTATCTTTTTCCCCTTCTTCCTTTGTTCTCTCTTTTTCCTTTTGCTTTAAAGTTTTTTCCATATCTTTTTACCTCAATTGTTATCGACTCCTTAAAGTACTCTCCTTAGATTTTTACTATGGTATCTTCTTTGCTTCGCAGTGATGCCATGAGAAGTGTTCTCAATGGGTTTTGTTTCCTTTTCGGCTTTTAAATGAAGGTTCGGGAGAACGAAGGTTAACAACAGTTTCCTAGTTCAGGTTTATCGATTGTAGACTAGCTTAGAACGCACATAATTTTATAACCTTAAACGCCGCAACAAATACGTTCTTATTGTAATTCATTCCCATATTATTAGGCCTATTTAAACTACATTACCAGTCTAGCAAATACATTAAGCATGTTTCTATATTGTATAGCAATTTGATCGATCACCTAATAACGGTTAACGTGTTCGGAAACGCGAAACGAGACTGCGAAGGTGCGTGTGGCAGGGTGGATACACTAACCGCGTGTTGGCAGCAGCTCTGACTTAATGACTCCTTTACGACCGCCGGAGGCACTCTCGCACAGAGCAATAAATCCTGTGTCCTTTTTACTCCTTCCTTTGAATCACTGAGTCGACAATGGACAAACGTGATTTTGTCGCTTGTATGATGTACGTTTGCTATAAGTGTAAACAAGAGGCAGATGTGTTTACCTCTGCAACAGTCTCACGACCAAATGTGTTTACGTTCTTTGCCGCTTCTTGCTTCCTCAGTACCACAGGCATATACATGGTCCATCACGTTTACCATTACGTTCGTTGCCGCTTCTTGCTTCCTCAGTACCACAGGCATATACATGGTCCATCACGTTTACCATTACGTTCGTTGCCGCTTCTTGCTTCCTCAGTACCACAGGCATATACATGGTCCATCACGTTTACCATTACGTTCGTTGCCGCTTCTTGCTTCCTCAGTACCACAGGCATATACATGGTCCATCACGTTTACCATTACGTTCGTTGCCGCTTCTTGCTTCCTCAGTACCACAGGCATATACATGGTCCATCACGTTTACCATTACGTTCGTTGCCGCTTCTTGCTTCCTCAGTACCACAGGCATATACATGGTCCATCACGTTTACCATTACGTTCGTTGCCGCTTCTTGCTTCCTCAGTACCACAGGCATATACATGGTCCATCACGTTTACCATTACGTTCGTTGCCGCTTCTTGCTTCCTCAGTACCACAGGCATATACATGGTCCATCACGTTTACCATTACGTTCGTTGCCGCTTCTTGCTTCCTCAGTACCACAGGCATATACATGGTCCATCACGTTTACCATTACGTTCGTTGTAAAGTATTGTTTTTCTGGAAGTGAATGAATTCTTGTATTTTACTGCAAATATGTTTACATTTTTAATATTGAAAAGAACCGAACTTCCACAAAAAATACCACAACTAACAAGTAATACAAGTTACTTAAGATTATGCAAGAATGTATAAAATATCCACATAAGTAGATACAAGTCGTGTAGAAACAGATGTAAAGAAACCAACTCAAGTCTCTTTCCAAAGGAATAAAGGCAATAAAGGAACCGCACATAAACTCACGAAACCCGATACTTATGTCATCATCAGTGACACTACTGCATTTGTACAACTCTAACTATTTTGTAGTAGTGTCACTGATGACGACAAACGGCTATGGCATAAGCCGTTGAAACTCGTATGACAATAAAGTATATTGTTTTGTGAGTTAGTTCAGTTATTTAGTTGTTTATTACCTTAACTCGCAAGTCAGCTCAATTATAACTTACATTACAGGCAAACTGTCCTTAGTATCCAGAGTAAACCAAAAACCATCGGACAAGCCAGTATGGTATAGCCAGCTCTCACTGAAAGACACGTCTTTAGAAATGTCAACTTTAGGTGGTACAATTTGTTTATTAAATCTTTGCGTAATCCCAGGATCCCACTTATGTGATGCCTTGTCATGCTATCCTCCGCAGGCGATGATACCCATACTGGTTTCGGCGTTATAAGGGCTGTTCCATTCACAACAGTAGTTGTGTAGAGGTTGCTACATGCCTTGTTGGATAAACATTTCAGAATAAGTTGTTATATTACGTGTGACACTGCTTGGATTCGGTCCAATCCCTCACTGCCAACGCGTTCAGCCAATGTAATTGATTGCCTTACACAATAATTACATGATTAGGTAATTACGCTACACTAGGGGAATTAGACCTACAACTGCAAGCGGCTTCGTAATATATCTATCTCTGTAATTAATATAACTCTGCAGGCTTACGATTTGATATTAATGTTTTTATTAGCATATTATCGAACGCTATAAACCAATGCATGTATAGTAATAAATTTCGCTTACAGGTTGGGTTTGATGAAAAATTTACGTGTATAATTTGGGTTTAATTATGTAAGCATTTAAATTTAAATATTATTTTTTACATAATCTTCCTCGTTAAGCTTTATACTAAATACCTTTATTAAGGCGAAATACTTGAGGCTTTTGTATAACGTTGGCTGCTTGACAGGTGGGTGCCCAGGATACGACGACTGACGGCACAGCGCCCTGCTTGGAGGCGAACGACGCTAAGACAGTCACCACGTACGACGACAACGCTACGGACGTCGACACCGACTTAGCTTGGCCAGGTAAGCACTTACTTACAGGTCTGGTGTGGGTCTCGGTTTAAGGTAATAATACTTGGAAACCCAACTTAGATGATTATATATCTACTTATTATACGTTTAGTTAACATAAGGAGTTCGATCCAGTGGTACGTTCAGTTACGCGGTCCTTCCTCGTGGGACAGCATTCCGCTGCCCGTCACTAACCCCTCTACTGTAATCGATGGTACAGGCCATCGACATCAAGCCACGGTCCTTCCTCATGGGACAGCATTCCGCTGCACGTCACCAACCCCTGTACTGTCCTCGATGGTACAGGCCAACGACATCAAGCCTCGGTCCTTCCTCGTGGGACAGCATTCCGCTGCCCGTCACTAACCCCTCTACTGTCCTCGATGGTACAGGCCATCGACATCAAGCCTCGGTCCTTCCTCATGGGACAGCATTCCGCTGCACGTCACTAACCCCTGTACTGTACTCAATGGTACAGGCCATCGACATCAAGCCATGGTCCGTCCTCGTGGGACAGCATTCCGCTGCACGTCACCAACCCCTGTACTGTCCTCGGTGGTACAAGGCCATTGGCATCAAGCCACGGTCCTTCCTCATGGGACAGCATTCCGCTGCATGTCACTAACCCCTGTACTGTCCTCGATGGTACAAGGCCATCGACATCAAGCCTCGGTCCTTCCTCATGGGACAGCATTCCGCTGCACGTCACTAACCCCTGTACTGTCCTCGATGGTACAGGCCATCGACATCAAGTCACGGTCCTTCCTCATGGGACAACATTCCGCTGCATGTCACTAACCCCTGTACTGTCCTCGATGGTACAGGCCATCGACATCAAGTCACGGTCATTCCTCATGGGGCAGCATTCCGCTGCACGTCACCAACCCCTGTACTGTCCTCGGTGGTACAAGGCCATCGGCATCAAGCCACGGTCCTTCCTCATGGGACAGCATTCCGCTGCACGTCACCAACCCCTGTACTGTCCTCGATGGTACAAGGCCATCGACATCAAGCCTCGGTCCTTCCTCATGGGACAGCATTCCGCTGCACGTCACTAACCCCTGTACTGTCCTCGATGGTACAAGGCCATCGGCATCAAGCCACGGTCCTTCCTCATGGGACAGCATTCCGCTGCACGTCACCAACCCCTGTACTGTCCTCGATGGTACAAGGCCATCGACATCAAGCCACGGTCGTCCTCATGGGACAGCATTCCGCTGCACGTCACTAACCCCTGTACTGTCCTCAATGGTACAGGCCATCGACATCAAGCCACGGTCCGTCCTCGTGGGACAGCATTCCGCTGCCCGTCACCAAACCCTGTACTGTCCTCGATGGTACAGGCCATCGACATCAAGCCACGGTCCTTCCTCGTGGGACAGCATTCCGCTGCACGTCACTAACCCCTGTACTGTCCTCGATGGTACAGGCCATCGACATCAAGCCTCGGTCCTTTCTCGTGGGACAGCATTCCGCTGCACGTCACCAACCCCTGTACTGTCCTCGATGGTACAGGCCATCGACATCAAGCCTCGGTCCTTCCTCATGGGACAGCATTCCGCTGCACGTCACTAACCCCTGTACTGTCCTCGATGGTACAGGCCATCGACATCAAGCCTCGGTCCTTTCTCGTGGGACAGCATTCCGCTGCACGTCACCAACCCCTGTACTGTCCTCGATGGTACAAGGCCATCGACATCAAGCCACGGTCCTTCCTCGTGGGACAGCATTCCGCTGCACGTCACTAACCCCTGTACTGTCCTCGATGGTACAAGGCCATCGACATCAAGCCTCGGTCCTTCCTCGTGGGACAGCATTCCGCTGCACGTCACTAACCCCTGTACTGTCCTCGATGGTACAAGGCCATCGACATCAAGCCACGGTCCTTCCTCATGGGACAGCATTCCGCTGCACGTCACTAACCCCTGTACTGTCCTCGATGGTACAGGCCATCGACATCAAGCCTCGGTCCTTCCTCGTGGGACAGCATTCCGCTGCACGTCACTAACCCCTGTACTGTCCTCAATGGTACAGGCCATCGACATCAAGCCTCGGTCCTTCCTCGTGGGACAGCATTCCGCTGCACGTCACTAACCCCTGTACTGTCCTCGATGGTACAGGCCATCGACATCAAGTCACGGTCCTTCCTCGCGGGACAGCATTCCGCTGCATGTCACTAACCCCTGTACTGTCCTCGATGGTACAGGCCATCGACATCAAGTCACGGTCATTCCTCATGGGACAGCATTCCGCTGCACGTCACTAACCCCTGTACTGTCCTCGATGGTACAAGGCCATCGACATCAAGCCTCGGTCCTTCCTCGTGGGACAGCATTCCGCTGCACGTCACTAACCCCTGTACTGTCCTCGATGGTACAAGGCCATCGACATCAAGCCTCGGTCCTTCCTCGTGGGACAGCATTCCGCTGCACGTCACTAACCCCTGTACTGTCCTCGATGGTACAAGGCCATCGAAAACAAGCCACGGTCCTTCCTCGTGGGACAGCATTCCGCTGCACGTCACTAACCCCTGTACTGTCCTCGATGGTACAGGCCATCGACATCAAGTCACGGTCCTTCCTCGTGGGACAGCATTCCGCTGCACGTCACTAACCCCTGTACTGTCCTCGATGGTACAGGCCATCGACATCAAGCCTCGGTCCTTCCTCGTGGGACAGCATTCCGCTGCACGTCACTAACCCCTGTACTGTCCTCGATGGTACAAGGCCATCGACAACAAGCCACGGTCCTTCCTCATGGGACAGCATTCCGCTGCCCGTCACCAACCCCTGTACTGTCCTCGATAGTACAAGGCCATTGACATCAAGCCTCGGTCCTTCCTCGCGGGACAGCATTCCGCTGCACGTCACTAACCCCTGTACTGTCCTCGATGGTACAGGCCATCGACATCAAGCCACGGTCCTTCCTCGTGGGACAGCATTCCGCTGCCTGTCACCAACCCCTGTACTGTCCTCGATGGTACAAGGCCATTGACATCAAGCCTCGGTCCTTCCTCGCGGGACAGCATTCCGCTGCACGTTACTAACCCCTGTACTGTCCTCGATGGTACAGGCCATCGACATCAAGCCTCGGTCCTTCCTCGTGGGACAGCATTCCGCTGCACGTCACTAACCCCTGTACTGTCCTCGATGGTACAGGCCATCGATATCAAGTCACGGTCCTTCCTCGCGGGACAGTATTACGCTGCACGTCACCAACTCCTGTACTGTCCTCAATGGTACAAGGCCATCGACATCAAGCCACGGTCCTTCCTCATGGGACAGCATTCCGCTGCACGTCACTAACCCCTGTACTGTCCTCGATGGTACAGGCCATCGACATCAAGTCACGGTCCTTCCTCGCGGGACAGTATTCCGCTGCACGTCACCAACCCCTGTACTGTCCTCAATGGTACAAGGCCATCGACATCATGCCACGGTCCTTCCTCATGGGACAGCATTCCGCTGCACGTCACTAACCCCTGTACTGTCCTCGATGGTACAGGCCATCGACATCAAGTCACGGTCCTTCCTCGCGGGACAGTATTCCGCTGCACGTCACCAACCCCTGTACTGTCCTCAATGGTACAAGGCCATCGACATCATGCCACGGTCCTTCCTCATGGGACAGCATTCCGCTGCACGTCACTAACCCCTGTACTGTCCTCGATGGTACAGGCCATCGACATCAAGCCACGGTCCTTTCTCGCGGGATAGTATTCCGCTGCACGTCACCAACCCCTGTACTGTCCTCGATGGTACAGACCATCGACATCAAGTCACAGTCCTACCTCGCGGGACAGCATTCCGCTGCACGTCACCAACCCCTGTACTGTCCTCGATGGTACAGACCATCGACATCAAGCCACGGTCCTTTCTCGCGGGATAGTATTCCGCTGCCCGTCACCAACCCCTGTACTGTCCTCGATGGTGCAGGCCATCGACATCAAGCCTCGGTCCTTCTTCGTGGGACAGCATTCCGCTGCACGTCACCAACCCCTGTACTGTCCTCGATGGTACAGGCCATCGACATCAAGCCTCGGTCCTTCTTCGTGGGACAGCATTCCGCTGCACGTCACCAACCCCTGTACTGTCCTCGATGGTACAGGCCATCGACATCAAGCCTCGGTCCGTCCTCGTGGGACAGCATTCCGCTGCACGTCACTAACCCCTGTACTGTCCTCGATGGTACAGACCATCGACATCAAGCCTCGGTCCTTTCTCGTGGGACAGCATTCCGCTGCACGTCACCAACCCCTGTACTGTCCTCGATGGTACAAGGCCATCGACATCAAGCCACGGTCCTTCCTCGTGGGACAGCATTCCGCTGCACGTCACTAACCCCTGTACTGTCCTCGATGGTACAAGGCCATCGACATCAAGCCTCGGTCCTTCCTCGTGGGACAGCATTCCGCTGCACGTCACTAACCCCTGTACTGTCCTCGATGGTACAAGGCCATCGACATCAAGCCACGGTCCTTCCTCATGGGACAGCATTCCGCTGCACGTTACTAACCCCTGTACTGTCCTCGATGGTACAGGCCATCGACATCAAGCCTCGGTCCTTCCTCGTGGGACAGCATTCCGCTGCACGTCACTAACCCCTGTACTGTCCTCAATGGTACAGGCCATCGACATCAAGCCTCGGTCCTTCCTCGTGGGACAGCATTCCGCTGCACGTCACTAACCCCTGTACTGTCCTCGATGGTACAGGCCATCGACATCAAGTCACGGTCCTTCCTCACGGGACAGCATTCCGCTGCACGTCACTAACCCCTGTACTGTCCTCGATGGTACAAGGCCATCGGCATCAAGCCACGGTCCTTCCTCATGGGACAGCATTCCGCTGCACGTCACTAACCCCTGTACTGTCCTCGATGGTACAAGGCCATCGGCATCAAGCCACGGTCCTTCCTCATGGGACAGCATTCCGCTGCACGTCACTAACCCCTGTACTGTCCTCGATGGTACAAGGCCATCGACATCAAGCCTCGGTCCTTCCTCATGGGACAGCATTCCGCTGCACGTCACTAACCCCTGTACTGTCCTCGATGGTACAAGGCCATCGACATCAAGCCTCGGTCCTTCCTCATGGGACAGCATTCCGCTGCACGTCACTAACCCCTGTACTGTCCTCGATGGTACAGGCCATCGACATCATGCCACGGTCCTTCCTCATGGGACAGCATTCCGCTGCACGTCACTAACCCCTGTACTGTCCTCGATGGTACAGGCCATCGACATCAAGCCTCGGTCCTTCCTCGTGGGACAGCATTCCGCTGCACGTCACTAACCCCTGTACTGTCCTCGATGGTACAAGGCCATCGACAACAAGCCACGGTCCTTCCTCATGGGACAGCATTCCGCTGCCCGTCACCAACCCCTGTACTGTCCTCGATGGTACAAGGCCATCGACATCAAGCCTCGGTCCTTCCTCGTGGGACAGCATTCCGCTGCACGTCACTAACCCCTGTACTGTCCTCGATGGTACAAGGCCATCGACAACAAGCCACGGTCCTTCCTCGTGGGTCAGCATTCCGCTGCACGTCACTAACCCCTGTACTGTCCTCGATGGTACAGGCCATCGACATCAAGTCACGGTCCTTCCTCGTGGGACAGCATTCCGCTGCACGTCACTAACCCCTGTACTGTCCTCGATGGTACAGGCCATCGACATCAAGCCACGGTCCTTCCTCGTGGGACAGCATTCCGCTGCCCGTCACCAACCCCTGTACTGTCCTCGATGGTACAAGGCCATTGACATCAAGCCTCGGTCCTTCCTCGCGGGACAGCATTCCGCTGCACGTCACTAACCCCTGTACTGTCCTCGATGGTACAGGCCATCGACATCAAGCCTCGGTCCTTCCTCGTGTGACAGCATTCCGCTGCACGTCACTAACCCCTGTACTGTCCTCGATGGTACAGGCCATCGATATCAAGTCACGGTCCTTCCTCGCGGGACAGTATTACGCTGCACGTCACCAACTCCAGTACTGTCCTCAATGGTACAAGGCCATCGACATCAAGCCACGGTCCTTCCTCATGGGACAGCATTCCGCTGCACGTCACTAACCCCTGTACTGTCCTCGATGGTACAGGCCATCGACATCAAGTCACGGTCCTTCCTCGCTTGACAGTATTCCGCTGCACGTCACCAACCCCTGTACTGTCCTCAATGGTACAAGGCCATCGACATCATGCCACGGTCCTTCCTCATGGGACAGCATTCCGCTGCACGTCACTAACCCCTGTACTGTCCTCGATGGTACAGGCCATCGACATCAAGTCACGGTCCTTCCTCGCGGGACAGTATTCCGCTGCACGTCACCAACCCCTGTACTGTCCTCAATGGTACAAGGCCATCGACATCATGCCACGGTCCTTCCTCATGGGACAGCATTCCGCTGCACGTCACTAACCCCTGTACTGTCCTCGATGGTACAGGCCATCGACATCAAGCCACGGTCCTTTCTCGCGGGATAGTATTCCGCTGCACGTCACCAACCCTGTACTGTCCTCGATGGTACAGACCATCGACATCAAGTCACAGTCCTACCTCGCGGGACAGCATTCCGCTGCACGTCACCAACCCCTGTACTGTCCTCGATGGTACAGACCATCGACATCAAGCCACGGTCCTTTCTCGCGGGATAGTATTCCGCTGCCCGTCACCAACCCCTGTACTGTCCTCGATGGTACAGACCATCGACATCAAGCCTCGGTCCTTTCTCGTGGGACAGCATTCCGCTGCACGTCACCAACCCCTGTACTGTCCTCGATGGTACAAGGCCATCGACATCAAGCCACGGTCCTTCCTCGTGGGACAGCATTCCGCTGCACGTCACTAACCCCTGTACTGTCCTCGATGGTACAAGGCCATCGACATCAAGCCTCGGTCCTTCCTCGTGGGACAGCATTCCGCTGCACGTCACTAACCCCTGTACTGTCCTCGATGGTACAAGGCCATCGACATCAAGCCACGGTCCTTCCTCATGGGACAGCATTCCGCTGCACGTCACTAACCCCTGTACTGTCCTCGATGGTACAGGCCATCGACATCAAGCCTCGGTCCTTCTTCGTGGGACAGCATTCCGCTGCACGTCACCAACCCCTGTACTGTCCTCGATGGTACAGGCCATCGACATCAAGCCTCGGTCCTTCTTCGTGGGACAGCATTCCGCTGCACGTCACCAACCCCTGTACTGTCCTCGATGGTACAGGCCATCGACATCAAGCCTCGGTCCTTCCTCGTGGGACAGCATTCCGCTGCACGTCACTAACCCCTGTACTGTCCTCGATGGTACAGACCATCGACATCAAGCCTCGGTCCTTTCTCGTGGGACAGCATTCCGCTGCACGTCACCAACCCCTGTACTGTCCTCGATGGTACAAGGCCATCGACATCAAGCCACGGTCCTTCCTCGTGGGACAGCATTCCGCTGCACGTCACTAACCCCTGTACTGTCCTCGATGGTACAAGGCCATCGACATCAAGCCTCGGTCCTTCCTCGTGGGACAGCATTCCGCTGCACGTCACTAACCCCTGTACTGTCCTCGATGGTACAAGGCCATCGACATCAAGCCACGGTCCTTCCTCATGGGACAGCATTCCGCTGCACGTCACTAACCCCTGTACTGTCCTCGATGGTACAGGCCATCGACATCAAGCCTCGGTCCTTCCTCGTGGGACAGCATTCCGCTGCACGTCACTAACCCCTGTACTGTCCTCAATGGTACAGGCCATCGACATCAAGCCTCGGTCCTTCCTCGTGGGACAGCATTCCGCTGCACGTCACTAACCCCTGTACTGTCCTCGATGGTACAGGCCATCGACATCAAGTCACGGTCCTTCCTCACGGGACAGCATTCCGCTGCACGTCACTAACCCCTGTACTGTCCTCGATGGTACAAGGCCATCGGCATCAAGCCACGGTCCTTCCTCATGGGACAGCATTCCGCTGCACGTCACTAACCCCTGTACTGTCCTCGATGGTACAAGGCCATCGGCATCAAGCCACGGTCCTTCCTCATGGGACAGCATTCCGCTGCACGTTACTAACCCCTGTACTGTCCTCGATGGTACAAGGCCATCGGCATCAAGCCACGGTCCTTCCTCATGGGACAGCATTCCGCTGCACGTCACTAACCCCTGTACTTTCCTCGATGGTACAAGGCCATCAGCATCAAGCCACGGTCCTTCCTCATGGGACAGCATTCCGCTGCACGTCACTAACCCCTGTACTGTCCTCGATGGTACAAGGCCATCGACATCAAGTCACGGTCCTTCCTCGCGGGACAGCATTCCGCTGCACGTCACTAACCCCTGTACTGTCCTCGATGGTACAGGCCATCGACATCAAGCCTCGGTCCTTCCTCGTGGGACAGCATTCCGCTGCCCGTCACCAAACCCAGTACTGTCCTCGATGGTACAAGGCCATCGGCATCAAGCCACGGTCCTTCCTCATGGGACAGCATTCCGCTGCACGTCACTAACCCCTGTACTGTCCTCGATGGTACAGGCCATCGACATCAAGCCACGGTCCTTCCTCATGGGACAGCATTCCGCTGCACGTCACTAACCCCTGTACTGTCCTCGATGGTACAGGCCATCGACATCAAGTCACGGTCCTTCCTCATGGGACAGCATTCCGCTGCATGTCACTAACCCCTGTACTGTCCTCGATGGTACAGGCCATCGACATCAAGTCACGGTCATTCTTCATGGGACAGCATTCCGCTGCACGTCACTAACCCCTGTACTGTCCTCGATGGTACAAGGCCATCGACATCAAGCCTCGGTCCTTCCTCGTGGGACAGCATTCCGCTGCACGTCACTAACCCCTGTACTGTCCTCGATGGTACAAGGCCATCGACATCAAGCCTCGGTCCTTCCTCGTGGGACAGCATTCCGCTGCACGTCACTAACCCCTGTACTGTCCTCGATGGTACAAGGCCATCGACAACAAGCCACGGTCCTTCCTCGTGGGACAGCATTCCGCTGCACGTCACTAACCCCTGTACTGTCCTCGATGGTACAGGCCATCGACATCAAGTCACGGTCCTTCCTCGTGGGACAGCATTCCGCTGCACGTCACTAACCCCTGTACTGTCCTCGATGGTACAGGCCATCGACATCAAGCCTCGGTCCTTCCTCGTGGGACAGCATACCGCTGCACGTCACTAACTCCTGTACTGTCCTCGATGGTACAAGGCCATCGACAACAAGCCACGGTCCTTCCTCGTGGGACAGCATTCCGCTGCCCGTCACCAACCCCTGTACTGTCCTCGATGGTACAAGGCCATTGACATCAAGCCTCGGTCCTTCCTCGCGGGACAGCATTCCGCTGCACGTCACTAACCCCTGTACTGTCCTCGATGGTACAGGCCATCGACATCAAGCCTCGGTCCTTCCTCGTGGGACAGCATTCCGCTGCACGTCACTAACCCCTGTACTGTCCTCGATGGTACAGGCCATCGACATCAAGTCACGGTCCTTCCTCGCAGGACAGTATTCCGCTGCACGTCACCAACCCCTGTACTGTCCTCAATGGTACAAGGCCATCGACATCAAGCCACGGTCCTTCCTCATGGGACAGCATTCCGCTGCACGTCACTAACCCCTGTACTGTCCTCGATGGTACAGGCCATCGACATCAAGTCACGGTCCTTCCTCGCGGGACAGTATTCCGCTGCACGTCACCAACCCCTGTACTGTCCTCAATGGTACAAGGCCATCGACATCATGCCACGGTCCTTCCTCATGGGACAGCATTCCGCTGCACGTCACTAACCCCTGTACTGTCCTCGATGGTACAGGCCATCGACATCAAGTCACGGTCCTTCCTCGCGGGACAGTATTCCGCTGCACGTCACCAACCCCTGTACTGTCCTCAATGGTACAAGGCCATCGACATCATGCCACGGTCCTTCCTCATGGGACAGCATTCCGCTGCACGTCACTAACCCCTGTACTGTCCTCGATGGTACAGGCCATCGACATCAAGCCACGGTCCTTTCTCGCGGGATAGTATTCCGCTGCACGTCACCAACCCCTGTACTGTCCTCCATGGTACAGACCATCGACATCAAGTCACAGTCCTACCTCGCGGGACAGCATTCCGCTGCACGTCACCAACCCCTGTACTGTCCTCGATGGTACAGACCATCGACATCAAGCCACGGTCCTTTCTCGCGGGATAGTATTCCGCTGCCCGTCACCAACCCCTGTACTGTCCTCGATGGTGCAGGCCATCGACATCAAGCCTCGGTCCTTCTTCGTGGGACAGCATTCCGCTGCACGTCACCAACCCCTGTACTGTCCTCGATGGTACAGGCCATCGACATCAAGCCTCGGTCCTTCTTCGTGGGACAGCATTCCACTGCACGTCACCAACCCCTGTACTGTCCTCGATGGTACAGGCCATCGACATCAAGCCTCGGTCCTTCCTCGTGGGACAGCATTCCGCTGCACGTCACTAACCCCTGTACTGTCCTCGATGGTACAAGGCCATCGACATCAAGCCTCGGTCCTTCCTCGTGGGACAGCATTCCGCTGCACGTCACCAACCCCTGTACTGTCCTCGATGGTGCAGGCCATCGACATCAAGCCTCGGTCCTTCCTCGTGGGACAGCATTCCGCTGCACGTCACCAACCCCTGTACTGTCCTCGATGGTACAAGGCCATCGACATCAAGCCTCGGTCCTTCCTCGTGGGACAGCATTCCGCTGCACGTCACCAACCCCTGTACTGTCCTCGATGGTACAAGGCCATCGACATCAAGCCTCGGTCCTTCTTCGTGGGACAGCATTCCGCTGCACGTCACCAACCCCTGTACTGTCCTCGATGGTACAGGCCATCGATATCAAGCTACGGTTTGCAAGTTGACCACCAATCCTTCATGTAAATCCTCTCTTTTCCTCCTCCGGTAACGTATTCCCCCCAGGCTTACCATTTCTTCGAACTCGTCTTCTCCTTTAGAGTCCAAATGAATCTGTGACTCATGGCTAACGTTATCCTTTCCCTTTATACTGGTGGTGCCATTTAGGATGTGTTTGCAGCATCGAGTGGTGAACTGTTCGGCCGAGTGACCACGTGACAAAACTGAAAGGTCCTGCCGACCGATTAACAGTTAGTCTGGAAACGTCCAGGGTTACATTTGCTCATCTGTTTATTGTGCTTGGAATTTTTTAGTTGTGAGTAACAGTGGAATAATTTACGATCGTTGTTTGTTATATTTGACTTTTTGAGTTTGTGGTGTTGTTGAATTTTAAAAATTAAGTTTTAAGCAATGTCATCACCCGTAAAAAAAATAATAAACGAGGACAAGTAATACACTCCGGGCAAAGAGAAGTTATTTTACGCCTTTGTAAAAATTTAAAGGATGAAAATCCAGAATGCCGTATCAGAGACATCGTGCAGAAAGTAGCGATATCTGCAGGAGTTTCTGCTCGAAGTGTTTTTTCAATCGTTAAAGAAAAAAAGAAACGGGTAATCTCAAGTCTCTTGCCAAAAAGAAACCCGAAACCAAAAGTATTTATAATAATATGGATCACTTTTTAAAAACAGCCCCTCTTCCCTAAGGGGAAGAGTTCCTACCAGTGTAAGACGTAGCCCTGATTGCCGATGCATGATTGTGAACCGGACTCATAGCTTACCGTCCCTTGCACGTGTAACACTAGTGATAGTGTTTACATCTGCTGCAAATACATTCTGAATCAACTTTAATCAGGTATTGCTTTTACAGAATCCGACAAGCCAGAGGCGATCATCCGCTTAGGGCCAACCTTTGCCACTTGATCATC